>JAKNSH010428631.1:0-17274 GCA_027790015.1 Cymbopogon flexuosus
ACTACCTGTAAATGATGTAACGATGTTGTCGAATGAATAAAGCTTCAGGCGAGAATCTTTAAAAAAAAATATACACAATCTTTCCACCCATTTCACCTGCCCCGTTTATGGAATGCTGAATTGTTATTTTATCAGTAAAAAAAATCTTGCGTTTAATGTGCTTCATGGTGCGCTTCCCCTTGTCTGATACATTTTTTTTGGCTTATTTAGGACTCAATTCTTGAGGTGCTGGCACAGGACGATATGCTGAACGCAAAGGAGCTGGTCCAATGGGAGAATGGCTTGTCGTTCAATGACATAGCGGCTAGACAGGGGATTCGCATCCGCAGGCACTTCCGCCCTACTGCCTCCTTGAAGGAGATAGAGGAGGAGCTGGGAGCTCCCCGCAACATTCTAGAGAAGATCATCTGGGACAAGGAGATTGAAGTAGCTGAGGTATGCAGTTGCCACTCCATGCACGCGTTGGACTTTCATGGTTTGGTTTGGTAGCAAAGTTGAATGGCCAAAAGTAGAAAGTGATGTTGTGAAATACTTTTAATAAAGCAGTGTATGCTTATGTATTATATGGACAATACAGGTCCTTTGAGATAACTACAAACTGCTACAAGAACTTGACGGTGTGCATGTTGAGTCTTAGGTTAGTACATAGTATTGGCATAAGTAATCTGCAAATTAATGGCAACCTACAGTAGCCTTTGGCACAAATTCTCTTATCCATATGGAGAAGTTAGATGATATGATAATAGAGAAGTTACCAGCATGTGTGGGTATGTGAAACATTCAAGGCACAGTTTATTAGTGCCATTGCTTTGAAACAAACCAAATGAGATTCTCTCTGTAATACAAAGATACACAGCTCTCCTGTGTTTCGATAAAAAAATATTTCAAAAACTATGATTCCATTGTGGGCCAGAATTACAGTGCAGTCAAATTCTTTCTCAGAAATGGTGAAAGCTGAAAGTTGTAAATTGAGTTCCATTCATTTGGCAACCGTTATATCTTGTTGCTCACATAGTTGAAACAGAACATGGAATTTGACACAAAAAGGTAGATGTTTTCTCCAATTTCCAGAATCCTTGAACATAGATGTTTATATTGATTGTTCCTTAATGTACTCAGCTTTAAGAATTTGCTTCCAAATTCCATCCTCTTGTTCAAGTTTCCACTACCACTTTCAATTTTTTCATGTCTTTTATAACCAATCCACCCTTATTCTTGTTTTTATAGATTCTAGTCCGCTTTACCAGGTGGTATTTTCTCTTGGTAGTTTGTACATCCTCCTTGCCAGAAGAAAGCTCTTTGCACTTTATTCATAATTGTTGACTACTGTTTTGTGCAACAAATAGATGCTTGATCCCTTTCCCGTGTGAGGGCTGTTATATAATCTTTGTAATTTAAATTAGAGGTGCTTGATGCCATGTTTATACTGTTTTTTCCTGTGTTAGGCGATTCCTTTCTGTATACTTCCTCTCACTAAAGATAGGTCTATTGATTTTGCTCACATTGTGCAATCTAAATATTTGATTATGTCTTCATAAAAATGTACCACCAATGCATTAAACTTTGCATAGTTAAGGTATATTTCATGAAAAAACTAATTAAGCTATTTTCGTGTTGTTGACCTGCATATCTTACGTAATGGTCACTATTTCATAAGCTTTTGCTATATGGCACCCTGTTTGGCTGATGGTTTCTGCGGCTGATAAGCCGGCTGATGCTGTTTTGTTGTGAGGGAAAAACATTGTACCAAGGCTGATGTTTAACAGATTGTACTGGCTTGTGCAGGGGCATGCTAAGAAGCCTCTTGAGGAGGTGAGTCAGGCTGCAAGGAAAGCCCCTCCTTCAAGAGACTTCTATGGCGCTTTAGAAGCTGCCTACAAGCGTAATGGGGTGCCTGCATTAATTGCTGAGGTCAAGAAAGCATCCCCTAGTAGGGGTGTGCTCAGGGAGAACTTTAATCCTGTATGTTCTGGGCTCATTAGCTGTGAAACCTAGAGTCAGTTTCAGTGGTTGGCTATGTAACTAATTGTAATTTTCGGTTGCAGGTTGAAATTGCTCAAGCTTATGAGAAGAATGGAGCTGCATGTTTGAGCATTTTGACGGATGAGAAGTACTTTCAGGTAATTTTGATTGATGTAATTGATTGTCTGTGTGGATCATAGATGTCATGCTTACCTGGCTTTACTCAATTTGCTTCCATTGTACAGGGAAGCTTTGAGAATCTTGAGAAGGTGCGCACCTCAGGAGTGAAGGTACTGATGCATTTAAGTGCTTTTTCAGTGAGGGTGATTATGAGTTTCCAATAGTTCTCAAGATGTAAAAATTTCTTTTGTGAATACAGTGTCCCCTTCTCTGCAAAGAGTTTGTCATTGATCAGTGGCAAATCTATAATGCTCGCTCTAAGGGTGCTGATGCAATTCTACTAATTGCTGCTGTACTACCAGACCTTGACATAAGTAAATTTCTTCAGATTTGTGAAGAGTTGGGAATGACAGCTCTTATTGAGGTTCGACATGTTCTGCAATTCATTTTGCTGTACCCACTCATTACTTACAAACTGGCTTAGTTTGAACATTGAATTTTCCAGTGTTGGACAGCATAATGAACGATAGTAGTTTACTTTGCACGATGAAAAAGTTTAATATTCTCCTTTCTAGTAAAATTGCATAGTTTACTTCACATGATAGAATGAACCATAGTAGTTTGCTTATGCTTCTATATCATGTTTAAAGACTTATTCTCTATTCTCTAATCATCATTCTGTGTGTGTTTTATTCAAATACTCAACAAGTAATTTGACAAAAGTAACGATATGAATTCTCATGTGCATCTTCATATGGAAAGTGTGGAGTAACATGCAATTCCCTGCTGATCTGTATGTTGGTCTCATAATAATTTTTTTTCTGAATACAACCTTCTTCCAAATTATATAAGTCATTTTGGCTTTTCTAGGTACATAACTTGCTATGTATCTAGACATAGCATATATCTAGGTTCATAGCAAAAGCTATGTACCTTGGAAAGCCAAAAATGACTTATAATTTGAAATGGAGGGAGTAAAAGACATAACTCTGATCAACTCAAATAGTCTGCAGTAAGCTAAGCTTAATTTTGATATTCTGGTGGGATTTATATTTTAGGTTCATGATGAAAGAGAGATGGAGCGTGTACTGAAGATAAATGGAGTTAAGCTTATCGGTATCAATAACCGCAGCCTTGGTATGGCATTCTTCTGGTGCTTGTTTTCTTTTTTCTGTAGAAGACATCTTGTCATCTAAGTTCGAACGTTTCTATTTCACGACCTTTTTCCTGATGAATGCTTATATTGTTTTGTTTTCTGAAAATTATTTACACTGCAGAGACATTTGTTGTTGATACTTCAAACACCAAGATGTTGCTTGAGAAGCATGGTGATAGCATCAGGGAGAAGGGAATTTTGGTAATATCATTGTCTTGGGTGTATATTTGATTCATTAATTAACCTTGTCAGGCTCTAGTTCCTAGTGTGTACACTCTGTCAGCTCAGACACATAGAACACAAATAGGAACTTCCATATTTCAATGCTAAATAAGTGTGGTATTATCTAAAGAAAAATAGGAAACCATGGTAAATATCCAGTTTTTAACCTGTATGTCTACATTCATTGAATGAATCCTCAGATATAATGGTTTTGGCCTTTGGGGGTGTTCGAAGCATACTGGATTTCTTTGTGTTCTACACACGATCTTATTTTGAGGGAGGGAGTTTATTTGAAGCTTATTTAGAAATGTGAAAAGGCACTGGAATGACCTGTTTTCCATTTTGTTGAACATATTACTCCAATTACTGTATCATTGTTTTTGAGGCGTCGCCTAAGGAGCTGAGGTGTACCCCAGGCGCCGCAGGACGCCACAGGGTTTTAGTTACGTCATATCGCCTAGGCGTCCAGGCATACCCCCAGCGCCACAGGACGCCGCAACGCCTCAAAAACCATATACTATGAATATATGTGAAAATAAGTTTATTTACAGCCAAAGGGAAACAGTAAAGAGATTATGAACTGAAACTTTATCTTAGATATGTCAACTTATATTCGGTATTACAGTTGTAGTGTATTGCATATTGCATATTGCTAGGGCATTTCCTAGATTGCTATGAATTCTTTGTTTCCGTAGCACGGACTTGTTTGTTTCAGCTTTTTGCTAGCTTGCGCCATCTACAAGCAGCCCAGTTATCGATCTGGCTTTTAAAAAGCTAGAAAGCTCTTCTGAGGCTGCTTTTTGGTGTGGTGAGAAACTAAAAAATTATTACAAAAACCAATAGAAAAATGCCAGGAAGCAAACTTGCTGAATATTAGGTGCCATAAGCCAGACCCTATGACTATTAGGTGTCATAATGTGGTCCTTGCTGATTGATTCTCTTTTCCTTTTGTACTTTTCAGGTTGTTGGTGAATCAGGTCTGTTTACTCCGGATGATGTTGCTTATGTTCAGAATGCTGGCGTTTCTGCTGTAAGTTCCCTTGGTTCCTTGTCAATTTAGATTCAGTCCCGTGTGACTTTAGAAACCTTTTGGGCAACATCTTCTGAACCACTTAGTATTGTTTCGCCTTATATTCTCTTTCGGTACTATATTTACACATTTCTCAGCTTAACTTTAATTCACTTTGGTTTTTGTCCCCCAGTGTAGAATATTGGAATGCACACAGCCTGCTTGAACTCAAATGCTTAACTATGTAGATAATGATACATTTAAGGAACGATGAAATGCCTTGTTCGGGATGTTTTGGTTATTGTGAACTGAACTTGAACTGTGCCTGTTGGTGGTGCAGGTTTTGGTTGGGGAATCCCTAGTGAAGCAAGAGTGCCCTGGACGAGCCATTGTTGGGTTATTTGGAAAAGAACTGCTGCACTGAATGAAAGAACAAGAATCATGCTGCACTGTTGTTTAGTGGTGATGAGGTATTAGTGCTAGCTGTTAGCCATAGCCATTGTTGGGTTATTTGGCAAAGAACTGCTGCAATGTTGTTTAGTGGTGATGAGGTATTAGTGCTTTTAGCCATAGCCATTTTTGGGTTATTTGGCAAAGAAACTGATGCACTGTTGTTTAGTGGTGATGAGGTATTAGTGCTAGCTGTCAGCCATAGCCTGGTTTGCACTAAAAACATGTGAGCATTGGTTTTAGTAATAAGCATGCCACATGCAGAATGAAAATAATATTCACTTGTAAGTTCCATTAAGTGATTTGTTTTTTATTTAGTTCAGTGATAAACAAATGTGATCTATTCATGACAAAGGGTGCTACTTGAGAAAAATGAAACTGGAGGCTTTTACTTGAATATGACAAGATGATCACCCAATTTAGTTAGCACTATGTTTTTTATCTGACCAAGTGAATATTACGGGTCTATATAGCACGAAACGGTAAAATCCACTGTTCCTTGACGTACTCTGGAATTTTCATCACTGATAGTCAGTAGTCCCTAGTAATATTTTTTGTCGTTCTTGTAGGAACATCTACTGTATCCTGTTTATTTTCGTATTATTCCATGAGCGAAAATTTGCTATTGTATGGTATATTTTGATTTGCAGTAGGGAAAATACATTGTTTTGTGATATAGTTGTTTCGCAAAAAATGTTTTGTGATATAGTTTGTATTCCTCGTTCATGGGAAATTCATTAAGCATTGATATATGTTTATTGTTTACTATTCCGGTATGAAAAATTCATTGTTCCATGTTATCTTTTTATTATTCCTATAGGGAAAATTAATTGTTTTGTGGTATAGTTTGGATTGTTTTGCTAGTGAAAAATTGTTTTGCTAGCATTATTTAACCTTAGTTTTTTTTTATGTAAGATTAGTTTCTCCTTTATATTACTTAGGCCCTGTTTGGCACAGCTTAGCCTCACTAGTGAACTTGTTTTTTTAAAGCAACTTTATAAACAACTTTCTAAGTGAAACTGAGTTGTTCTAAAAAAAATTGTTTGGTAAAATAACTTAATGCATGGATGAGAGAGAACTGAGGGAGAGAGTTAGGAGTGTTTAGTATAAAAAACAGTCCACAACAATTTATGAAGCTTTTGTGAGCCGTGTCTAACAGCCCTTAGATTTTTCTTTTCTTTATATATTTTTTAAAACATAACAGGAGCTCTACCTCTCAATTAAGAAAGGAAAGAAGTTATATGTGTAGGAAAGTTTGGAAGTCTGGCGAGCCCCATCGGGACACATAGAAAAACATGAAACACCCAACTTCTACCCTTTGGGGGGTTACATAGAGGATGCTAAGTCAGGTTGTGAAGTACCCTCAGTTAGAGCATGAATACCACTTCAACATGAGAAATGGGCATGGTCATGATGTTTTTTTATAATAATAAGCAAAGTACTTCCTTTGTCCCATGATGCTTGCTGTTTTAGCACAACATTAGGAATGCATGCATCTGGACACATTGATGTTAATGTTCAAACACTGTTTAATGCACCTTGTTGAATGCTACAACGATTACTATATGAGGACAGAGGGAGTAGGCCTCAGACCAATGATTCCATGCATCCGGACAACAACAGTAGTGAGAAATGAGCTAGAGTTCTTTAATTTATCTCCTCATTGCTCTCTTTGCCTGGGTCTTATGTGAAACCAGCTCAAACTGGATGTATTTTTCCTACGTTTTGTTTAAATTTTTTTAACGCCAAGTTTGACCACTCATCTTATTCCAAAATTTATGCAGAATATCACTTCTTTTTTCATAGATTGCTTTATTAATAAACATAAATTTGACTATATTTATATTTTTTAATAAGACGAGCGGTCAAACTTGAGTTAAAAAAGTCAAACGACTTACAATTTGAGATAGAGGAAGTAAATTACATACCAAACTATTACAACGCTATATGGGTATCAAACATGTCCTAAGTGAGTGACCATACTGATCGTGTTTTGTTGTTTTGAGAGGAGAAACTGTTTTTAGTTAGTTTTTTTTAGGGAATGTTTTTAGTTTACCTTTTTGAAAGTAAAAGTGTGCATTTGGTTGACAGAGGCCCAGAGCAAGCCCAGAGTCAGTTCACGCCGCATTTATTTGACAGAGGCCCAGACCAAGCCCAGAGTTTTTTTTTACAACGAAGCCCAGAGTTAATTCAGCCAAGAATGGGCTAGGCCCAACAGACAACATGAGCCTACGTCACTCCTTCCATTTCCGGGAAAATAAATCGCCACAAAATTTAAACACCAACCTCTGATTTCCTCTCTTCCGTGTCGCCGGCCACCCACTGATCCACCCGCTCGCCCCCATGGATCACGCCGCCGAGCACCTGGAGCCCACCACCCCGGCAGCCTCGTCCGCCTCCTCCGCCGCCGCCGTCGCCGAGGTAAATGCGTGGCTGGCCTCCCTCGCCGCGGAGGCGGGTGGCGCGAGCGGGGCGGGAGGGCGAGGCGGCGGAGGAGGTGCGGCGGCGGAGCTGGCGCTGGGCCCCGACCCCACACCGCGCGGGGTGGCCTACCTCCGCGCGCTGGCCTCCGCGTCGCAGGGGCGGTCCCGCGCCGCCGGAATCGCGGCTGCCGGGCTGCGTGCGCAGGCGGCCGAGTACCGCGCCGAGGCGGCGCGGTTGCGGGAGGCTCTCGAGCGGGCGGGGCTCGCGAGGGACGCGCTCCCACCACCCGCAGCCGCGGCGGCACGAGCCGTCGCTGCAGTCGCTAACCTCCTCGCCATCCGTGACACCGAGATGAGCAGGTGACTCGTTGCGCTAGGGTTCCGGTAGTATCGCATTATCCAAACGACATAGATCTTCTTTTGTCTGAGAGACGCAATAATTGAGAGATCTGTACCTCTGAAGTGTACATATGTTCAGTGTCTGGAATTTTATTATTGCCATTGCATGAACGATGAATCTTCCAATCTATTTGGAGTTTTAGGGCCATGTCTTGTCTTTCATAAATATGAAAGACAACAATTCAGATTACAGGGTTTAAGCCAATCATTTCGAATCAGAACAAAACCCAATAAAGGGCTGCCTTACAACCATGACAAAACTACCAACATTTGTTACAAGAAATCACATCTCTCCTCAACCTTTTATTCTCTTCTCCAGCTTCTGATCCACAGAAATTAACAAAACCGATGTTTGACTGGAGGCTTTCTGCTATTTTTGCATTAGTTTGGTTTGGATCCACACTAAATTGAGACTGAGCTAACATGACTTCATGGAACTCAAGGCAAAAATATAAATTGGCAAACATGTAAACTATGCCCTCAATGTATCATATCTGATTTTGCTACTTTGTCATAAACTCTGAGGAAGCTAGTGACCTTTTGTCCTTTGGGTGGTATAGGAACTGCTACATCATTCTTTTTTGTTTGGCATCTTTTAACTATTTGCTAAAATATTTGTCATGCAGCTTTGTGGTGGCAAGTGCAGACTTGTCTCTGAGGCGAGCTGAGGTGGAGGAGAAGAGGGACAAAGTGCATAAGGAGTCAAAGGCACTACTCGATTACACGCGGAAGGCCATAAACAAGCTTACTGAGCTGAAGAAGTGAGTGGAAACCTTTTCATTTCATAGTTGGAGTGCTCATTGGTTACTAATCATTGTCAACAAGTTTTCTGTGTCAAACATGATGAGTACTTGTTTTTTTAGGATGCTGGAGAAATTTAAAAATGATGTGGAGAAGCAACAAGTGGACCAAATGACGGATTGGGAAACAAAGCTTGTTATGATGGACTCCAAGGAACGACAGTACATCCTCCAAGTCTCAAATTATAAGGTGAATAGCATTTTGTATTATTTATATTGCACATTTCCTATTCTACAGGCGCCTAAAATCGAGAATGTAAAGAATGTAAATCAAGATGGACGCAATGCTGCTACATGCATCTACAAAGGCAATTGCTTATTCAACACGATTAAAATCTAACGGTTGGCATGCATCGCCTGATTGGAAGGCAAAAAAATAGGCGCCTGTTTATAGTATTTCCCTTTATATTATGAGTTCATTGAGTTGCCTTTTGCTTGCGCTTCCAGTTCTTGATTTTGACATGCTAGTGTGGACGATAATCCCTAAACAAACTTGTGCTGATATTTTTCATCTGTAAGGAAATCTGTGCTTTTTTGTTAGAAACTGTCAACTATTGCAATAAGTTGTAAGCAGGGGCGGAGCTAGCCAACCGTATGATTGGGGTCATGAACAGAACAGCCATATAAATAAGGTCAATGCTCATTTTTCCCATTGATTTTTCAAGAAATCACTGGGGTCAGCCGACCCCGATAAAGACTCTGGCTCTGCCCCTGGTTGTAAGCTTATTATGTACAGTAATTCTAAATTCTAATATAATATGATTGTTGAACAGAAGGTGCAACGCCCAAATCATCTCAGTTAGGTTACTTCTGGATTGTAAGAAGCTTTGATAGACTTACCACAGCTGTTATGCAATTATGTAGCCAGCCTTTCTGATTGAACTTTGTGTTTCAGCAAGTGTTGTTAATTCAAATCGACATTCGCTGGATTTGTTTACTTAGTAGGATGGAACCTTTAGTTTTCAGGGAACATGTCTTCATAAAGTTGGGCTGAAGCACACTGTAACTGCTAACTTCATAATTTCTATGCGCAGTTGTCAGTTGAGCATATCCCTCGAATATATATGCTAAGCTACCTTCAGCCTTCCATGTAGACTTTAGGATCTAGAGATGTATACGTTTTTCCGTATTGTTGGAAACAGGAATCATAAACATAATCTGTATAGGTTGTGAAGCTTTGAAATAATAATACATTTCTCCATTACGTTTTCATTTTTAATGCTATGATTGATTATGGATAACAAGCGATGAACAAAGTCATAATTGTGAATTAAAAATTCTGACATCAAGATCTGATATTGTTACTGCAAATAGGTTTTTACCACCTTTTTAAAGCTGATGTGGTATTCGTTTTTCATTCTTACCAAGTGCTGCCTACCTCTTTGTAGGCCAAGTTCTATGCTATTTGATAAAAAGAATAAACAAAAAAAAAGAGACCAACCTAGGGCTAACTAGGTGGCATTTTATTAAGAAAATAGGCATCCGAATTCTCCTCTAGATGTGGACTTCAACTTGGGTGGCCTAGGCATACATCCACACCTTGACTAAATGACTAACTCAGCTTCCTTGCTATTTGATACACACTGTTCTCTGATTAGCAAATCTGCTTCGCCGCCTTACAGATTTGTTGTCTTCCTATCATTATCAGGCAATGCTTAATCGAGTGGGTTATACGCCGGAGATCAATCATGGTGTGTTGATGGAAATGGCTGAGCATAAGAAGGATCTTGAGAGGAAGACAAAACCCATAGCTGATACATTAAGGAGCTACCAGGATTTACCTCCAGTATGCCTTTTGCCTTTTGTTTTGTTCTTTTTTCTGATGGAACCCATTGCTAATTATTGGGTGCTTTGGAAATTTGTAATCAGGATAAAGCTCTAGCTGCTCTAGCTATAGAGGACAAAAAGAGGCAGTATGCAGCCGCAGAGAAGTACCTAGAAGATGTGTTGCAATCTGCTCTTACCACTACTGGCCTATAATGTGCATAGTTTTGTTTGGTGTATCGTACATGTTGGCATTGATGGAATGTGAAATGGTAATTAACTTCCTTGTAATTTGTGACTTGGTTTATTGTGTAACATCCCTATCTTCAGCATAGAAATTAAGTTCTGTTGCAGTTATGATCTCAGCAACAACCAAGATTACTCGCCAGAGATCTTGGCCTGTTGTGTATGTGTGTGTGTGTTGCCTAGAGATTTTGGGTCACCTGTTTGTCTAGAGATGAGCTCTGATGTTTTAATGGACATACAGTTGTGATAGAGTATGTATGTTCTTGTTTCTCTTGCCTTTCATGCATTCTATCATATACATACCAAATTTGTTTATACCATTGAAACAAAACTCAATTGCTGAGGTTAGCACTTTGTATTCTGTGATTTATGTATAATTAAAATATTGTTTTTATTAAAATAGTGGAACGAGGGCAATAAATCTTTCAGTGGCATTAGATATTTAGTTCTCATATTGGATCTCTTGATGCTCTTGCCCAAAGATATGCTTTTTACCATACTTTGGCTACAATCTTGGAAGGCAGACAAATCAAGGATAAACTTGCCATATATTCCTGGGCAGATTTTGGAGAGGCTGCAAATGATTAATTCTACTTTCTCCAATGTAAAGCTAACATGTTTCATTTTTCTTAATGCCATTAGACCTTGTTTGATGCCAAATTTAATTTAGTTTATAGTGTTGCATTGCATGACAATGGATAGAATTATATTTTTCAATACAGGAGGCAGATGACATCATAGAAATGTGAGGACAATCTTTTGGGTAGGAGCTCTACATGTATAAATGTGATGCACATCTTGTTTAAATGTTCTGATAACACTACTCTACCCCCTGATGCTAACGTTAGTTCAAATCTTTGTTTAGCATGTGATTTATGGAACATACACGGATGTAGTATTTTTTTAATAAATAAGAAGGGCTTTCAACAATTTGAGCATTTCCCCTAGTGCATTGCATAATGTGATCTTGTTTCCTTTAGTGTTGGCTTTTAGATTATAGTGGCAGGTACCAGGAAAATAGGAAAAGTGTGTACATCAAATTATACAGAATATATGACAGCATTAGAACACCTAGATCATAGCCAACATAAAGGTGTTGGGATGTTTGCCCATGGAGAGAAGGGATGGGGTGACTAGAGTTTGTCCCAACATGATCTACTATTGTGATGAGGCGATGAAGTCTCTTTATTCTCAGAAACCATATTGTAGGGACTTTGTTCATGGATAATCAATGGAGTTGGAACAGTCCTGAATAATGTCATAACTAATTTTATTCTAAGAATTCTCTCATGCCATTGTATATTTTCCTTTCAGATATGACCTGTCCATTGGGAAATTTTACAGTATGATTTCTAAATGTTCCTTTTTCTGATCTTTCTTATAAAGGACAAAAATAAGCCAAATTGTCAGGGCAGTTGTGCTTCCTTGCAGTCTAAGCCATGCCTGTGTATGTAGATACATTATAGAACTTTGATATCAGAACTCTGCTATCTGACCGAAGATGTTAATAGACAACTGTTACCTTAGTAATATCTGTCCATGTCTTATTAATCTGAAGTTCTAAACTTTGATAATATAGAGCACCATTATGGCCAGTGAATAACCTTTATATTGATGTATGTTTATAGGCTTTTCCTCTTCTTTATTTATTACAGACAAATACCTCCTTTCATTTTTTTACATTGTTGAACACTTTTTGATAGTCGTGTTAGCCTACCACAACTTGCTTATAAAAATATAAAGTTTTGTTGTTGTCGGTGTATCAGTGTGGAATGAGTGAAGGAAGTGCTCAGTTGATTTAAGGGTGCAAAGGGGTAACCTTTAGGTGCACCTCCAAACCTCTTTAGTTCAAATATTTGTACTACTTTTCAAAAATTTTGGAGTAGTATAAATACTTGAACTAAAGAGGTTTAGAGGTGCACCTAAAGGTCACCAATTTGCACCCCTAAATTGATTAATATGCAGATTAGAAATGATACTGGGCTGGCTGTGCTGAAATCCTACTACTGTCTGATTCATCTGCATATTAGAAATGACACTGATGGCTTTGAAACTTATCTTTTCATGAAAACTTGGTGCTGTTGATCTGTTTGATATGTTGAGTTTCTCTGTAACTGCTATATTCTCACAGTGAATGTTGTTTATTTTGTGATTTGAGATTCTTGGAAGCTGATCATTCAAGCCATGGGAGGATGAGGGATTACATTTCTTGGCCAAGTTTATTTATCACTTGGGCTTCACCATTTGCATTTTCTTTTGTCATTGAGACACAAATCTGTCTCACTATATCATGTCCCTTTCCCTTCGATTCTACATAGTCATGATAATTTGTTAGTTACATGCACACCAAACATGAGAATACATGATTTATTTTCCCTTCGATTGCTATGATGATCCTACTCATAATGAATGGACTACGTCCTGCAGTACTCTTACCCGTCCTAATACCTAGCTGCTTGCTGAATACTTACTTCTACTGTGACCCACATTCTAGGGGGTATCCATTAGGAAACCTCCTCGAGTCAGTGCAGTAGTCATATATCTTGTGTTTACCATTGACATCATTCAGTTTTTGCTGCCCCTCCTCATCCAACTCCTGGTTGAACCAACTGCTATCACCGGAATCCTGGCCGCAAATCCAGGACTTATTCCATGGGACACAAGCGTTGGCGGTGTAGTTCCGGAAGTATGCTGTGAAGGGCCCATGGGACCAGTCAGTTTTGATGCGGCCGCCCTGGGTCGCCCACTCGTCAGCGTCCCAGATGCTGGCATACAACCTCATAGGCTGATACAGTGGAAAGGGAGTATCATCCCTCATCTGATTCCTCATCCGCCGGATTGGTACGCCGTTAACAAGTATTCTGCATCATTCCAACAATAGGCAAATGGATTAATTAGAACTAATTGACACCTTAGTCAGAGTAATATGCCATCTGTTCTGAATTCTGATAGAGCCAATATATAAATCTCTGCCAGAAGTGAAGCGTTCAGCAAATGTCATAGAGCTGCCAAAATGCGGCTTAGCTAGCATCACGGTTGAAGCTAATGAATTTAATCAACAAGACAAAAAGTGCAGGTCACTTACAAAATCATATGAGGGTTCCATATGATTGAGTAGGTGTTGAAGTCTTCAGTTGGATCAAACCAAAGACGATACTGCATTTCTCGGTCACCTTTCCCTCTTGCATAGATGTTAGTGTGCAGGGTGTATGGTTCACCACTGGTGTTCCCCAGGAACTCAAGGTCAATCTCGTCATGGTGTTGCCATGGCCCCTCTGTTACCATCTATTTTCGAATTGAAAATAAGAGAACAATGGTTAGGCTGTACGTAACATATACAACCTGAAAATCATGACCTGAAAATGATGATGCTTTCATCGCATTTCTGGTTCAGATTACTTACATATACTGTGGTGACAGTGCCAGCTGAGTCGCTGGGGACAAGCTTGATGTCAATGTCGAACCTCCCAAACAGGTACTTGCTCTTGGAGCGGAACGCAGAGGTCGTCCAGCAGTCGAGGGAGAGTGACACCATTTGGTGGCCGGAGCTATCATAGAGCACCTGTGTGTTGCCCCACATCATGTCAACGCTATCAGCTATGTCGCTGGTTGCTGGAGAGATGGCCATCAGGCTGAGACAGAGAGCCGCTAGAAGGGCTATGTAGTAAGCGGCCCTAGATGACTGCCACATGGCTTCAGCCTTCAGGGTGTGGGGGTAGTGTGTGATGCACTGATGCATTTGGAACGAACGATGTGGAGTTATATATAGACGACGACTCTACGTCGGGAGATCTCTAGCAGGTTGTCCAAGTCTGAATAGGATCTAACAAAGGTGTGGACTTCGCTTCTTGGATGGCATAAAAAACAAGGCAGAATTGGCTGGCTTCTGAAGAAGCGCGTATAAAGATTCAAGTACTGGAATTAAAGCTAGCCGCCCCACGGTGCCTTCTGCCATGGTTCAGTACGATGAAGGTTTATAGTTTGCCTTGTGGGGCAGTTCCTGTGGATGGTACTACTATATCCATTCAATTGGGAGTATCATATAAGCCATAAATGAAATTGACCGTAATTCAGCACAAATTCGATCTTGAAGTTGTCTGTAGGTATCATATAGTTCCCAAAATTCTTAAAAATGGATCTTGAGGCTTTGATAACTTATATGACTGACATCTTCAAGGGCCTGTGGTGAATATGACTCAACGAAATATATAGTCGATCTCATCGTCGTGTCCAATCCTGAGGTCTGTTATTATATGCTCTTGAAAGTTGAAAGAAAGCCTGCTGTACTGTTCTGAAGTTATGCCATAGAAATTGTGGTATTGTCCATGTTCCCTGCCTTTTGTAAATCATAATAATAATAGAGCTCAAAGTTAATGAAAATTTTGGAGTTGTTCGGCTGGTTGTTTCTACGTCTTATAAGCTGACTAATGATGATTTGTTTCGAGGAAAAAAAAACATTGTACCATGGCGGATAGGTTCACTTGCCCTCTTAATTTGTTTCAATTCAATGATATTGTACAGAAACCAGGTTTTCTATATGCAAGTAGGTTGTTGACAGATCAAAGAGGCTATTAAAAAGAATTAATTCATCAGGTTTAGAAACTAATGCAAGTGCTGTTCAGAAAGAAATCAAATGATGCGGAGTCAAATAGGCAAGTCACCTGACAATCACATGTCGATGCACTGTATGACCGTAACACAGATTTTTTATATCTAGTTACTGTTTTATATTTGTGCACTGCAAACTTTTTCGGTCCCCGAAGAATAATAAACAGTAACTAGTTTGCAGTGGAAAAGTAATAAAATATTTTGATAAGTGGAAAGGTAATAAAAATATTTTGATAAGTGGAACAGTAACTAGTTTGCAGTGGAACATAACAACTATTCTCTCCGTCTCTCCCTTTTCTAAAAAATTCTCTCTGCTCAACAATAAACATATTTTGATAAGTGGAAAAGTAATAAAAATATAGGTATTGCTATAACACAGTTGTCTGACTTTTCTTCGACTACCTAGGCGACACGATCTTTCCTATGTCCACCTCTGCATGGCGTAAAACTTTATTGGCAATGGCAAAAGGAAAGCATCGCCTGAAACTACCCAGGCGACTGGTTTTTAGGAATTGTGTAAAAATATTTAACTCTTAATTTTTTTTGTATGTTGTCATTTGCTAAAGAATCGATACTATATTATCTCATAACCACTTTGAATACAAATATATTGATGCAAAATTTATATCCTCAACTTATATAGTATTGATGCAAAATCTCATAACCACTGTTGGAGATGCTCTTACAACTTACATTGTGCCGCCCCCTTTTGTCTATCTTTTCATGAGTATGTGTCTGATTGTAAACTTTGGCTAAGTCAAAAGAGACCATTTTAGCATTGAATGCGGACTTAAGAAGAATGTTATTGTAAGGCTTAAAGATCTTTGTGGAGCTCTTTTCCAGATTCAAAGTGAAGATAGTGTAGGCCACACACCCTGCCTCTTAGTATATATGTTGTACCACATGCTCCAGCTGAGCCATTTTCAGTTTAGCTTATTATCTTCTAATACAATTTGAAATACCTATTTACAAAACTTAAAAAGTGAACTTACAAATGGCTTCTTCCATAGCCATTGTGTAGCGTCTTTGTGTATGATGAGTGATTGTCAATAAGGTCCAACACATGTGGTTGGTGGGTTGATCGGTGGTTCTGGTAATCCCGGGCGCAGGGTTGTATGTCGAAACGTGTCTCTTGGCTTGTGTTGTGTAGGTGTGGAGCTCGGAGGCGGTAGTGACGGTCGGGAGAAGGTCAAGCAGGCGTGCCGTGCTGACGGACCGGGTGCGGTGAAGGGCGGACGTGGTGCTTGGACTGAGGGACCAGACGGCCGGGTGCTAGCTGCGGTGGCTGACACTTGGGACATCGACAAATGCAAGATGACATGGCGAGGGATGCGTACGGGTTACGCTATTCGTGTCGGTTTGGTGGTTTGGCCTCAAAACCATCGGCGACGGTTTGGTGGTTTGCCCTCAAAACCATCGGCGGGGGATGTGTACGGGCTACGCTACTCACGGTGCGGGTTTCACGGCTTTGGGCCTCAAAACCCGGGTCGGTCCCCGTGCGGACGGACGGCACGTGGCGGCATCGGGGAGATAGCGTCGAAGCAAGGTTGCCGGTGAGAAGGCGCGGTGGCCGTCGGATCAAGTTATCAAGAGTTGGACTAGTATGCCCTCGGGTGGATTAGTTTAGCTCAAGTTATCCAAAGGGCATTTTGGGGATGTCCAAATGTACCTGTTAAATAGAGGTGGAGACCCCCAACTCCAACTCACCTCTTCCATTTTGTGTTTTCTCCTTCTAGTGGCTAGGTTTTCATCCCCTCCCCCATGGATTGCTAGAGAGAGATCAAGAACTACTTTGTGATCTTTGTTCGTAGGAAGTGCACCCCTTAGAGTGCACGTGCCCTCTAGGCTTTTGGACTAATGGCTACGTTTTGTGATTGAATGGTGTTCCTCATGTTCTTCATGAGTTCATCCCTTTCTCCTCTGAGAACTTTACGATTTCTTTGTTTCTAGAGCTTTTTGATCCAAATCTTTTGTGCTGACTTGATCTATGAAGTGAGTAGAGGCTTTCCACCGAAGGATTTGCTCTAAAACCTCACTAGATCAAAGTTCTCACAAATTCTTGCTCTAAGTGGCCTCAAGATCCACCAAAGGATTTCTCTTGATTTACTCCAAATT
>JAKNSH010428702.1:0-11624 GCA_027790015.1 Cymbopogon flexuosus
TTAGAGCAACTCCAATGGAGGACCCTACTTGAGCCCCTACTCTAAAATTTAGGAGTTTGGACAAAAATTCAACTCCAATGGAGCCCCTACATGGGCTCCCATTTTTCATGCCTCTTCAAATTTTAGTCCCAAGTCCCCACATTCAGAAACCCCCTATTCTGTGGGTCCCACCTACTTTTCCCCTCCTCCCTCCACCTGCTCCACCCCGTCCGCCCCGTGCTCCTCGGCCGATCCGCGGCTCGCGCCCGCCGCTGTCCGTCGTCGCCGGCGCCGAGGCCCACACCGGGGCCACCGACGAGCGGGAGGAAGCTGTGGCCCTGATCCGCCGAGTACATCCACTCCCTCTCCCCCGGCAGCACGTCCTGGTGCAGCGCGCAGCAGCCGAAGCCCAGCGCGAGCTCCGGGTACTGGCACCTCAGGGCCGTCCGGCGGCGCGGCGGCGGCGGGCGAGGGCGAGGGAGACGGTGGCAAGGGTGGCCAGGCCGAGGAGCGGCAGGTGGTGGCGGGGCGTCGCCATGGTTTGCTCGGCTCGCGCCATCTCCAGCCCCAGCCCGCGCTGAAGCTCGCGCGGCGGGGCGAGGCGGACGACCCGCGCGCTTGCCGGACGAGACGGAGGTGACGGCGTCGGCGTCGGCACGGCGGGGTGGAGACCGGCCAGCGCACCGCCGGGGAAGCCGCCGAGGGCTGCGCGCGCGGCCGTGCGAGACGAGTCGTTCTCGGCTGGCTGCAGGTGCTCCGATCCGAGGCGATGCGGGGGCAGGAGGTGCTCGACGCCCCGGGCCGCGCCGTGGCCGTCGCCGGCGTCGCCCGCCGCTTCCTCAATGGCTTGAAGGGCCTCTTCGTCTGCAGCCCGAGGTGAACCGCCTGCAAGGAGGAGGACGCACTGGCTGCTAGAGCTCGCGCAGGAGGCGGCCGGCTACGCGGCGCAGACGGCCGGGCGGGCGGGGGAATCGATTTGGTCTATTTGCCGCCATGGCCATCACCGCGCTCGTCGAGAAGAAGCGCCGCGACGCGTCCAACGGGCCCGGCCACGTCGCCATCAGCGCATTCTGGCTCGTCCCGCAGTTCTTCCTCGTCGGCGCCAGCGAGGC
Organism: Cymbopogon flexuosus; assembly: GCA_027790015.1. Taxonomy (NCBI): domain Eukaryota; kingdom Viridiplantae; phylum Streptophyta; class Magnoliopsida; order Poales; family Poaceae; genus Cymbopogon; species Cymbopogon flexuosus. The sequence goes on from JAKNSH010428702.1 coordinate 1,092, forward strand.
GTTCGCGTACATGGGGCTGGTCCCTCCGGCCTCCACGGTGGTGGCGGCGCGCTAGTGTCGAGCTAGAGGCGCCGGCGGGGAGCGCGCGCAGCCAGGCGAGGAGGGAGTGCGTCGGAGGGGGACGACGCCGCGCCATGACCCTGTCCCTGCCCCTGCTGTAGGAAGAAGGCGTCGAGGGTGGCCGCGAGGTCGGCGTCCTCAGGCAGGGCACGGAGGCCGTCGTCGTCGTCGTGCCGGTCGCGCCCACCGCGCCTACCTCAGCGCTAGGCAGAGCTGCAGCAGCGCCCGATGCAGACACAGCGGTGGCCGGGCGCCGGAGCAGGTGCGGCGCGAGGGGAGCGGCGGTGGCGGGGGCCGGAGCAGGCACACGGCGGCGGCAGGCAAGGGCGCGACGGCGCGGCATCGCGAGCTGGGGACGACTTGGGATAGGGACCTGATTTCGGGCTTGCGGCTGGAGTTGGATTTTGATTTTGGCTCCTAAATTTTGCAAGTCATCTCCAAAATGGATATGTAGGGGCCTGATTTGGGGCCTGTGGCTGGAGTTGCTCTTAATCATTTGAAAGACGCCTCTTCGGTAAATACAAATAAATGTACCATCCTTGTGAAAGAAATGCAGTTCTCTTTATACAGTTCACTTATTATCATAATTTATCAAGATGCAAAATGTGATTGTATCCTAAAAGAAAGAAAATTATATAATTTTTAACCAGCTACAACGAATTTGTAATTGTAAGACATTACAAAATATAATTATTCTCCTTACTCTACAGAAGAGATCATTGGCAGTACAAAATTGCACTATGCACTGATCTACATATTCATATCCTATTGGACTGCTAGCCTCTGGAGATGGTCCATGAAAACCTGGAAGCTCACGTCATCTGTGAATATGACGTCTCCACCAGGGGAGATATTATCCGAGTTATATGTCACTGATGGATTTAGCTTCGCGAGTAAAAATCGGGCCTGCAGTTTAAAGTAATTTTAGTTCTTCTAGAACGTACTGTATAAATACCAGAAGGATATAAATAGTAGAAGGAGAAGATGTGCAAAAAAAAAAAAAAAAAAAAGTAAAACATGAGCTTTTACCGATGGAAAGGTTAAGTTTCTTCCCATTGCGAATAATGATCATTCCTCTAATAAAGTTAAAATATACTTGTGGTAGTACACACTAAATTTGAGCACTGGTGGTTAGACGTGACAGATGGCTAGATTCTGGGACTGGGAGTGCTCACATATATCTAGGACATAGCAGACGAAGCAAAGGACAAAGGGCTTATTTTAGCACTGGTGGACCGATGGCATGACAAATTCCGTGGATGTAAAGCACTGTTTGGTTTAGATGTGGTTTTGGGATTAGGAAGTTTTTGCAACTACAATTGAAAAATGGATATGGATATTACGAGCAGCAAATGATGAACAGTTGCTCATCTACATGCAATTGAACATTAGACACAGATGATGGCTCATCGTTCCTGCATCCCTTTCAATGGATACTGAAATGATGCTGCTTTTTACAGGAAATGCCCTGAATCTATAGCCATGTGCACTATGCTAATTGCTATATGTTCAAGTGAAAGGTATGACTTTAATATCACTTTACACATGAACTTACCAAGAAAAAAGACTACAAACAATCAAATCCACCATATAGTGGCCAAACAGAACTACGGAAATCAATAATGGACAGGAAAAAAACGATACCTGAGATCCATATTGATCACAGACTACCAAACGGGGTACAGGAAATCGCTCCTTTATTATTAAATTAGCTTCCTCATGTGGAGCTTTTAACAACTGGGCAAACGCCTGAACATTGTACAAGCACCTCATGTTAACTATAGCATGTAATCCACAATGCATTCTAGATATGATCTACCTTGATGCTATAATATATAAAAATAGTTATGTTAGATTTAAAGGTCAGGCAAAATATTAAAAACGAATTTTAATAAATAATTTGGCATTTCAGTTGACTAACATCACAGAGCTGTGAAGCATTGACAGGTTACCTCGTGACCTTCTTGATCTTGGTAGCCAGCATTTCGCCACTGTGCAATGGTCACCCCATGGAATATGACAACAGTAAAATAAGAGTCCAACAAAAGGATCTTGTCAGAAGCAATTGCAGTTGCATCCAAGAGAACTGGCTCTGGCCCTGATTGAAATGAATAGGATATAAGTGAAGGTTGAATCATCACAACTGCATTGGCTACATTCTCTCTGTCCAACATCATCCTAAAATACGCAGTTTCATCAGGACTGTTATTAAAAACCTGCAGCAGAAATAATAATTAGTATCCAGAGATGTATCCTTATCATCTTTGAAAAAATTAAGGAGAATAGTCTACCTGAACAAACTGAGAACGCCTCAAATTAAATATAAACTGGGGAAATATTGATAGCCGTGGGGATAAACTGAAGGATGAAGGTGTCTCCTTCTGATAGTCTCCAAATTTTGAGCATATACGTATCAAAGCTCGATCAAGCCATCTTACTGGGTCAAAATCAACCTGGAATACTCCATGACACGGAAATGTTACATTAAGATGAGCTAAGCTGCTTATAATTTACAAATTATTGCTGATGCTTTGTGAATCCTTCCAGCCTCTATACTCCAAGAAATTGCAGATAATGTATTAATATTGCCCCAATAAATTGCAAGGGCAGACTTCATCAAGACAACCGCTTTCCAAAAAATAGTTACGATTGTTGAGAGCTGACATCACACTTATATGACCAGCATCTTGACACAGGGAGTGTGTGGGCAGAATGATCTATAATGATTCCCATTTTGTATAATAACATAGCATGCTAATTTGGTCATCTCATCAAAACAGCAAAAAGGCTCATTGCACAACAGCTAAAAAATAAAGTACTAACATATTTGCATTGATACTAACGCAAAATTTGCTGGGGGTACCTCAGTTTCCATCTTAAATGACACCAAGCGTGCCATAACTGCAGCTGCAGCTTCTTGATCAAAGCCAGCTACTAGCTCCTACAACACAAATGAACTTGCTAAGGAATAAATACCTTTTGTTTCATAAGAGAAACAAGAAAATACTAGAAAAAAGTCAAAAACACAATAGAAAGGAATATGAATCAGGCGTGCGCCTGTTTTGAACATAGAGAACTTCATATCAGCTAAACCAATAAAAATGAAGTGCTTGAAAATTCAAAATTAGTAAATTAGCCAAATAAAAGGAAACTTGCCTCCACATTGCTATCACCAGAGACCCATCTTCTAGAGATTGTGGTCGATCTTAATCTCATCTGACCCTCGTTGTGCTGATAACTGAATGTTGCATCCTCAAGTTAGACAAATTCGTCCTCAACAGAATTTGGTGCTTACATGAATAGACCAAAGGACCAAAAATCTTCTTACTAGGTTAAGAACTGAAAGTAGAACTGATTGCTTGTTGATTGACCAATTGAATCTGGGCCATCTTTTTTTGCAATATCATAAAAGAAGCAAAGTGATGTCTTCCTGTCAAGGCCACACATCTTCCAAGCGCTAGTGTTTCCTTGACCAATAACAGTGTCAGAAGACAAAGGACTTTTCTGCATAACATGACATCAACATTTGAAATTATAGAAAAAGAAACCACAACATTGTCATTTGTATGCCTGATTAACAAAGTAGCTATGGTCACAGTGTCATACCTTCTCCAGGGAAGAACAGGGTCCAATGATGCCTTGAACCTTTACATCCTTTGAACAGTTGATCTCAAGAATACCACTGCAGAGGAAATTAACCATCTTTAAACCCACCATTCCACAAAGGTCTGACAGCAAATTTAGTTGTTCTGGTATGTATTGATCAAACTTTCAAAAGTTTGACCACCGATATGCAGACTGAGAACTTAGAATTAGTATCGCAAAATTCTGCGTCAAAAAATATTTTCACAATATTCATTCTAGGTAACATGATTCCATGAAAATTACTAGGTAAAGTATCATACTGGACAGCATCAATGTCCTAAGAACCTTACATTTGCATCCAGAGGGAGCAGGATACTAGGATTTAAACTAAGAAGTCTCAAGTTTAATTATCTGTTACGTGCCTATGCATCATGGGCTAGCTGCCTTAGTTTGATCAATCCCCCAGGCACAACTGTGACCCAAATTGGTTTTTCTGTGGTATTGTCCAACCCATGAAGAGTACTTGCAAGCTGTAACAAGCCAGTGCCCCATCTCTCATTGTCAATGTGGGTCCAGCGGACACATCTTCAAGAAGAGGCCAGGGGTGCCGCTTTTGAAGATAGGTTGAGGCAGATGGCATCTAGGTTATGATCTTTATGTGGCTAACTGTACAAGAAGATATTCTGACAAAAGATAATCTTCAAAAATGAAACTAGAAGGGGAACGAGTCCTGTGTCTTTTGATGTTAAGTGTGAATCATCTTTTCTTTGGTTGTATGACATCTTTGTATATGTGGAGTTTGATAGCTTATGCTATGGGGGCTAATAGTAGACCATGTAACTTTGATCAATATTGACCTGGATTAAAATCAGTTTGCCAACAGAGAAATCTGTCTATGTATTGGGTTTAAGAGCCATTTGTTGGGCCATTTGGCGTATCAGAAACTCAGATTCTTAAAAAATGGATTCCAAGGGGTCATTTTACATCGACGTGGTTTATGCCAAGGAGACCCCTTAAATTCAATGCTTTTTATTCTAGTCATGTACATTGTTGGTTCAATGGTTTCTTGTACTTAGGAGGAAGGTCTGCTGCAATCTCTTGCTTCTCAGGCTTTGGCTCATTGGATCTCATTGTATGCTGACGATGTTGGAAAGCGGATTTGTTAACAAGGGCCAGCAGAAGTATATTAGTTCAGTTTGTGCTCACTTCATTTTTGCAATGGCCATTAATCTCCAGCCTTGGGCCATCAAGGCCATTGACAAGATCAGAACTCAGAAGGAGCTTCCTTTTGGAAAGCACGAAAGGATGCAAGAAGTGGTCATTGTTTGATGTCCTGAGTCAAGGTTTGCTGCCCTCATTATCTTAGTGGACTGGGCATCTCTAATCTCCAAAACTTGGGTTGGGCTCTCCAGATGAGATGGTTTTGGTTGCAAAAAAACAGCACCCAATTGATTGCCTTGGTTCCCAAAAGGAAGATCAACAAAAGTACAGTTCAAGAGGCCCTATCTGGTCGCATTTAGATCACAAATATCAAAGGAGGTTTGACAGTTGAGGCCATCTCTCAATTTTTTTTTCTATTTATGGGACATTCTTTCAGAGATTGTGCTACAACCAGATGTTAAAGATTCACAACACACACATCTGAGGGATTTTTTTTTTCATGGTATGAAGCTCTTTGGGCAGCCTTGGGAGAGGATATAGAAATCTGAGCTTGGCACATGTCAGCCTTTCATCCCGCTAGAAAATAGTAATGCCAACAGATATTGGACTGCCAAAAGGCTTGCTCGAAGCGTTGGTAAATTCTGGTTCAGTATTTTACAAAGAGTTGGTCGTTAGGATTCCCTTGATGAGTGGTGGTTGACGGTAAACAGTCCGACTCGAAAGGGGATTAATTCCCTCATCGTCCTTGGAGCGTGGATAGACAATCTATTTGAAGGAGCCTCTCCTAACTTGTCTGAGGCCTTGTTTCTAGATGAGGAGGAGATTTGTTTCATTTATGGTGTTTGGCAAGAGCTAGGGGAATTTTATTTTCTCCTTGCTGTGGCGCCTGATGGTGTTCAGTAGCCAGTAGGATGGCCTCCTGTTATTTCGGTTGGGTCAGTTTATTTTTAACAAAAAGGTGCGTCTATAACCAGTCTCTAGTGACGGGTGTGGGTGTGTGTTGTAAGGGCTCTTATCCCTTTAATTTTTCTTCTTAATATCATGATACACAGCTGTCCGGCATTTCGAGGAAAAAAAATGAAAACCTCACAACAGTATCTCTCCTAAATGACAACTGCAGCTAGCATGTATAAAGTAAAAAAACTAAGGTGACTCAGTCCAAGTCCTTTACAAATGCATTTAATCTTCTCTCTAGGCTACAAACAATCAAATAATATAGACAAAAGAATGCTTACTTGAATGATAAATCAAGGTTGTCATCTGTTGACTGAAAGATGCGGAGAAGTGAGTCTTTGAAAACAGAATGACCAAAACTTTCAGCAAGCACAACAATTCCTCCAGTCTTCTCAATTGCAACCTTCATTTCAGCGACTCCAACCTATAAAATAAAACCATAAAGAAGTGTATCAGTTCCGAACAAGGTAACCACACGTCTCAATTTACACAATGAAAACACAAACAAGTCTTTTTCATAAATCTATTTCGTAATAAAACTGATTGTCTGTCCTTCTATTGGAAGCAACTATGTACATAGTCTTAAATGTAAACATATGAAGTGTTTTGTTCCTTATGCGACCAAATTTGGAAAGTTGTTGATGTGTGTATCAAAATACTTCGGCTTTTTTATGTTTGATTTTGGCTAGGAAACCGGCTCACGTTCAAATTACACATACGCATGATATAATCTGTGCATAGACATCTGCATATGTGATAAAGTCATGGGGTTTTAGCAAAGAAGCAACAGTAAAAGAAATAAAAACTTTAGTTACTCCTTCCATCCCAAAAAGCATGTCACTTTAGGATTCAAGATTTGTCAAATAAATCAAGGCATTGTAGCTTATGGAAAGTAGTGGGATCACAAACATTAACTCAACCCATCATGCATGTGTGTAATATTCCTCTCATTGAATAGCTCGCATGCATGCACAGTTAATTAGGGAAGGTTGCATCTTTTCCAAATAATTAGTGCGGCAAACAATGCAGAATCATTAAAATAGCAAGGGGCAACTACTTAAATTACCTTGAGCACTAATCTGTCCTAAAATTGTTAGAGCGACATGTTTCTCTGGGACAGAAGAAGTACAATCACATTGCTAGTATAATAATGAATTGTAGGTCCATGAAATTAATTCATAAAAGTTAGATGTATGGACAGCAAGCAGAAACAAGGGAAAGGAGAATGTCGTCAAAGGAGACATGCAGCAAGCTGGTTTTTGTCTCTAAAGAGTTATAATTTACATACTTAGAGGGGGGGAAAGGAAATGAGTGGCAAACCTGATCGACTGCACAAGCAAACAAATCCAGCACATGCCCTTGGTGCACAAGCTGTTTTGCTATTTGATCATAGAACTTAACAGCTTTATCGTAAAGTGGTGCTGAGTCTTTATCAAGGTCTTTGTGTGAGCGAATGGGCTCTGATAAGGATTTAGATACAATCTGGAAATTTTGCAAGTTAGTCATCCTACTGCACAAGAAAGCATGTTACAGAAGCATCTCTTAACCATATAATTATGTTATACGGAAATCATAGTTGGCACCAACGCTAGGAGCTTAATCAATATTTGTAGTCAGAAATATGAATTTGTCAAGGAAAAAAACTGGGGCGAGTGTTACCCCGTGATATTGCTTATTGGTATGAAGAGAATTGCTGTAAATATAAATCTAATGAAAATAGTGGGATAAACATGAGTTAGTTGTTTCAAGAACAGAAACAACAGCATCTTCTGATAGAACACAGGTACAAAATATTTCTTCTTTAATATAATGATACACAGCTCTCCTGTGCATTTGAGAAAAAAAACAATGGTAGAAATGAAGGAAGGCTGATCTTCACTCAAATCGCTTATGGTTATATCATCATAGTATAAAAGTAAATAGAGAAAACTGTATATAGCATTTATATTATATTCACATGTAATCCAACATAGTCCCAAAGTAAATATGTAGCTAAAATAACTGCTCCCAGAACCATCACTACTAACAGTACTTTAGCATTTAACAGAACAGTTCAGGGAAATGAGATAAAACCATATCTTGTATTAAGTTCATAACATCTGACAAGTTCAGATCATGCGAACCTATTCCATTCCACCTATGAAGTTTAAAGTATCTAGTAAGTTATACAAAAATAATAACATTCTAAGAACGTATGTAAAACTTCCAGATAACAGAGAAATTTGGTTGCATATCAGCGTTGGAACCTTCCCAATTTGCCTTCTGTTAGGATGTTATGCCAACACATGTAGTTAAAGGAAGTAAGGAACCAGAAATAGCTTCAAAGAAGATGGCATCCAGATGAAAGAATTTGGACTTACAGAACCGGGGCCCTCTGTAGATGGACCACCAACAAATGCCATTATCCTAGCACCTGATCCAGGAACACAAACCCCAAGGAGATTGGCTGCAACACTTAAGGCAGCTCCAGTGCACCTAGATGCACGCTGATCAGCTGGAACATGCCAAGGGTCCTTTTGTATTTCTTCTATAACCTACATACATGATGGGTTTTAATATTGAACAGAAGGCTATGCTGTATGGAACGGACAGATATCTCCTATTTAAATTGTAACTAATGTAATGTAATTGGTCCTTAACTGAGTTCAACACAAACTCGCATTCAGAAGCAGGCAGCAGAAACCTAGAGATGCTCTCAGATGAAAGACCATCTCTGGTACCAGCGATCACACCTGTGGTGGGCATTTTCTTCCCTGCAAAGAAGCACATTTGTTCCAATATTTGTTCCTTGGTGACCTCCTTTGTTCCCTTGAATACATATGACTTTGGCAACAATCCAAAACCCAATTCATGAACCTGAACATGCAGATGTTATACATGTTACTAAACTAACCAATTAAATATTGCAAAGAACAATTATATGGAGCACTAGAAAGAAAATGATGGGCTTTTACCTGCACATACGTCCCGAACGTAATGAATCCAACAAGGGAATTATCTGGCAATAGCTCAACAGCTTGTGCCAGTGCAGATTTCAAATAACCAATTTCTTCTTCAATCATGCAAGTATCTACAACAAAAATGAAAACTGGTGGAACTATAGGACCGGTTTCAGTTGAGGATATGTACTCGACGGTGGTATACTGAGGAAAGAGTTCTGCAGGGAGATTATTTTCTGAGATCGATGAGTAATGTTGAGGGAATTGGTTGCGTTGAAAGCAGAATGGACAGACCCAGATCTTAGCAACATAGTCAACAATGGAGAAAGGGTTGAGGATGGAACGACACATGCGACAGCGAAGGGGTGCATATGGGAGAACAGGGATATCAGGAATTGATTTCAAAGGTGTATAGATAGCGGAAACAGGAATCACACAGTTCACAGACTCCTGTTTTGTGCCTGGAATAACATTCCAGGGCATCCTTATCCCATCTTGGACCTCTAGGTCAAAAAAGTCAGACATCTTCGATGCACCAGCCTTGTACAATAGTTGTAAGAGGCTTCCACAAGTCAGACAAAGGATTCTGGCCTGAAAATATGAAATAAGAGGATACGAAAATTGGTCACTACGAATAAGAGAAAACTGTCAAAACACAGACAACAGAGAAAACCATCAGCCAGTTCTAGTTCAATCAGCTCAAGTACAAGGAAGACCGGCAACTCTGCTCTGGAGGTTCAAATCCTTCTAATGCTAAATGCCATCTTGTAATCATGTGACTATAACCAGTACTCCTGTAGAATATCGTCGCTCTAGTTAAAATGTATTACCTTGAGTTCACAAAACAAAGTGCATGGAACCACATGTGTTATGTTATCCTTTTTTCCCACAGAACCTGTCTCCACTTAAACATATAAGTTCAATTGTGCTATTGTTATTACCAAACTCCGCCTTTAAGACAACCCAATCTGACCTGACAAGATGGGCAAATCTGAGATGTGAGATACCAGTATTCTATGTTGCCTGTGTCCTGGATGTACCAGAAGCATTGAGGTTATGTGCCACAAGCCAGGACCCCAGATGCATGGTTTCCCCCCAGCCCCCGCAATGACCTAATAACAGTGGACAGTAGATTTTCGTAAAATTCCTTAAGCACAATTGTAATGTTGCGATTTCTTAGCCATAAAACCAGGGTTGGATGCTGTTTGCTTTTGATCTTTTCTGGGCTATCCCATATCACCAATTTAAGTTGTAGATGTAGACTCTATCAAAAAAAATGTAGAGACATTGTGAAGATTCATTTAAAATGGTAGAAACTGAAAAATTCAGCACACGAATGAGACTCCAGATAATCTACTCAGCCAGGGGCAGACGCAGGACATGGGTGCACACATGTACGTACACCAAATATTTTTTGCAAAAATAAATAAAGTATCGAAGACATTAGGCATAATAGACTTATACACTTGAAATTAGATCAGATCCGAATACAAATAGCTGAAGTTAGGTTTCGCAGGGCAGGACGAAGAGATGGTGCGCGCATACTTAGTGGGTGTTCGTTGTCGGCGAAGGGCCAGACAAAAGCCTGGCGAAGGGACCGACGAACGCCTGCGCAGCTGCCGTAGGGCGGCGGCGATCGCCCAGTTGTCGACACAAGAGAGCGCGCGCGAGCGCCGGCGGAACGGGAGAAGTGAAGGGGCGCAGGGATCGGGATCGGGATCGGGATCACGAGTAAAGTCAAGCACCCGCTGTCCCTTCCCTTCCCTTCCCTTCCCGGCGCAGGCGAGCTCGGCAAGGCAGAGGCACCCGCTCCTCCCGGCGCGGGTTCAACACG
>JAKNSH010428775.1:0-11583 GCA_027790015.1 Cymbopogon flexuosus
CTTTCGGATACATGTATCGAACATTGCATTGGGCATCTCGATCCGTCCAATTGCAAGTAGCAGTGAACATGAGATTTCAAAAGATTTTGGGTGGAGTCAACTACACGAGGAAAATGCACCAGTTCTTTCAGGAAAGTTAAAATCTACTTTAGGTTATGGCGACCCGCAGGACTGGTGCATTTTAACATGGGCGAATCTAGCATTTCCTGAAAGTTTTGCCCCTTTGAACGGCATAAAGTTTTGCCATAAAAGGGCAGCAAATACATGGGCGAATCAATTCACCTACTGGTTTTGCTTACAAAGTTGTGTACTTGGCACATCCGTAAAGGTGAATTTTCTGGACAATATTGTAATCTTTTGCTTAGGTACGGTGCTATAGGAAAAATATGCACATATTTAACCTTTTAGGTGAAGCTTTATCAATACTAAAGTTCACACAGCCATTATATAAAAGGAAACAAGAGTGAAACTCAGGTCACTCCAAGTGATAAAGAGATCTCCACAAAGAAGGGATGTAGAATCAGCATTCTCCAATAGTGCAATGAATAGCATCTTAGCTTTGTCATTTGAAACCACACAATGCATTCTTTGGATCAAATCAAAGCAAGATATATCATGAGTTGATAACGAAGTAATGCATACCCCAGCCCCCTCTGGCGGTCTCAGACTCCAAATTATATGTTTGAGGAACAAATGTCTATTTAGATAGCGTGGAGTTGTATCTCTATCCACATAAATTCCAAGATAATTTTCAAAAAGGTCTAGAATTATTGTGGATTGTTCCCAGCCACCGATTTTCTTCCCACCACCAGGAATCATACCATTGTTGCCATAGGAACGGAACATGGTTCCAATCAACTTGCTATAGCTTCATTATAATTTTTCCATAGGGTCTTTATGTTTATTTTCTCAAGTAGTGATTTTTTTATCACTCCTATTTTTAAAACTTTATTTAGTTTAGTTGCAAAGTATTTTATCATCACTAATCCTGACTAGAGCAAATTTCATTCATTACTCTAAAGGACGCATAATCTATGTTTTTCTATAGTGTTCTATACTTAATAGATGATCTAAAAACACTTAATTATTGTTGAATGGTTTATTTGTTGATTAATTTTAATGATTGCTAAGTAATGAGCATGGACAATGTTCTTCTACAGCCCTATATATGCATTTGAATATTTTTGTTCATGAAAGTTATGCATTTGTTCATAATTAATTAATTAGCTTTTTTATGCCTTTATTATAAAACAGTAAATCAAATATATAGCTTTCTTTACAGCTGCTATAGCTCTCTGAAGCTCTTGAAAGAGGTTGTTGTCAGATATCTTTAACCTGCTAGTTAAAACCTTGAAACGGAACAAGATATGGCAGATGCTTCTCAGCCAAAATACCTGACTCCTCTGCTTGTCCACACTATAAATAACAGACGTATGCAAGCAGTGCTGCCACACAAACACCACACTCAACAGAGCTAGCAGCCATGGCTGAAGGCCTGGAATAGAGCAGGTGAAGGAGAAGAAGAGGGCGGCCTCACATGGAGATGAAGAGCCCCTTTTGCTAGCCAAGAATGACTTGCCTATGCGTGCTCTCTGTTGGCAATTCTGCCAGCCATGGAGATTGCACAAGTTGAATTTTTGTGGCATGGATGATGCAATGTGGCTGCATGGGCAGGTCTTCTTGGCTAGCCAGAGTGCTCTCGTTCACCATGCCAGGCCTCCCTCTTCAAATTTTCCCTGATCATTGCTCCCTCTGCACATGGAATTTGGTGATGTATATATCCTGATTCCTGAACCCACTCTTTCAATTCTTGCATGTATGTTTGACATTTCCTCCGGAAAATATTTACTTTTGCTCTTTGTAGGTAAGTTTTTTTTTTCCTTGTTTGTTCAGTGAACTTTTGGGTTGAGACTATTTCCATGGTGCTGATTGAACACAGCTTGCTTTACAGTTCATTCCCCGAGCTCTTTTGATTTTAGTTTCTTTTAGCAAACAATTGTAAGCCTAGAAAGGAACCAAGGAATGCTACCACTGTTGTTGAATTCATTGGAAATAGAGAAATGCCTTTGCTTGGCTACTGGTGTTTCAGCTTCTGCAGATGATCATCAGGCTGTCCGCTCTGCAGTCCTGCCAACAAGCACGGCCACGAGGAGTTCGTGTCTGCATGTGTGGCCACGCGTGAGCCCCCAACCTCCACACGTGTAGCACCTTGCACGCACGGCCACCTTCCAAGGTTTGCTCTTTCTGTCTGCACGTTGCACGCGTTCAGCATTTTATCGTCGCATATGTACAATACAGACGAGCCTGCAATGTTCTCTCCCCTTTCCCCTCTAATAAAAATCTTTGTATATCACCACACGGATGTGGCATGCCACTGTTTACTGCAAGTTCGGCCGCGAAGCAAACAGAGGCTAATTGTTGTTGTATAGGTGTGGCGAGTCGTGACACGCAACCAACAAACATGCCCTTGAGCTTGTAGAAAATGGATCTCTGTCATCATCAGTAATTTCAACAAGTGATTCATGCCACTGCCATATAATTGGATTACTAGTGGGCTTGTAACCAAAGACTGAAATATTCGGTTTCCAAAATTTCTTTGAACAAAACGGTCTATTTTCTAGGAACTGAATTTCTTCAAGAACCGATTAGTCGAACCACAAGTGGTTCTGAATTGTTAATTGAACACAGCTTGTTGTAAACTTCATCACACGAGCTCCTTTGATTTCAAGTTTCTTTTAGCAAACAACAAGCATAGCGCTTAGCCCCTGACTTGCAGCTGCAGAACCAAGGAATGTTACCACTGTTGGGTTCATAGAAAATAGAAAAATGCCTTTGCTTGGCTATACTGGTGTTTCAGCTTCTGCAGATGATCATCATTTTGTCCAGTCTGCAGTTGGCTCGCAGTTCACCAGATCCAAGAAGTGCTTGGCTGCTTGCCAACAAGCACCGAAGCACGGACACGAGGACTTCTTGTCTGCGTGTGTGGCAGCGCGTGAGACCCCAACCGCCACACGTGTAGGGCATTTCACGCACGGCTCTCCAAGGTGTACTCTCGCCGTTCGCACGCTGTACACGTTGAGCATTTCGTTGTCACATATGTATAGTACATATGGCGATCGATGCCCTCTAATAAAAGTCTAATAAAAGTCTTGAACAGCATCACATTGGTTGGCCCATTTCTAGGCTGCCTTTAGGGTTCCCGGCTCTGTTGTGATTAAGTTTTGTCATGAAAAATATTTTACAATGAATATTGGAGCGAGGCCTGATCAATAAATTTGAATGGTCTAAAGCATAGCCGAATTCATCAATGAAGGAGTGTATTTATCTTGGATTAGATGGGAATAATACTTCATAATTTTTTATTGCTGGAGCTGATTGCTCATCAGTAGGAGAAGATGCCAAGCAAGAGCTACAACTCCTTGAATGTTGGATCATCATGTGGCAATGGTGAAATTCAGTAATACACAATCACACATGATAACAATGGGGGAAATCATTGTGGACAGGAAACAAATACATATAAAGGTCAAGCCAATACATGCATGCCAATACCTCCTGGATTAATCATTTCTATCTCTGCCAACTGGACTCTTCAATAAAGTCTTGATCTAGGACCTTAACTGAATCTTCTCTCTCTGATATGAGCGAGCTCCGTCTTGTTCTCCTCAGTTTTACACCACTTCTCTGGTTCCTCGCACTTGTAAATATCAATACTTTCGAGCCTGGTTTAGCTGCTGTATCCGCTAGTTCCTCGCAGTTGTAAATATCAAGCCTTTCGAGCCTGGTTAGCTGCTGTATGCGCTCCGGTAAAGATGCGATGCGGCCGCAATGTCTGACACAGTGTGTCTTGAGAGAGGTGAGGCTCCCAATGCTCTCTGGTAAAGACATGATGCTGTAGCAGAATTTGATGTCAAGCTCCCTGAGAGAGGTGAGTCAGCCCGATGCTCTGCCCCCAAATCATTCAGGTTTTCGCACTTGGATATTGCCAACCGCGGAAGCGGGAGAGAGACAAGGCTGTACACTGTCATGCTTCCAAACTCGAACAGACATCGTGAACGCAACAGAGTGAGATGTGGGAAGCCGTCGTGCGCGCGGTGCCTTCACCTGGTGACAGTGTACGGTCAAATCCTCAAGTGATGCAAGCTGGCCCAACCAATTCGGCAGTTCTAGCTCACCCCACAATGCATCCATTCCCAATTGCATCATGCGGACGGAGGAGAGGGCTCGTATGATCTCTGGTGAGCTGCTCAGGTCATTGACTTCCATAAATTGGAGCGGGGTGAGATGATACAAGAAGTGAATGTCAACGGCATAAAGGGAGGCTAGCATAGCACGCCCTGCCTCTCACTAAAATGGCAACACATTTATTGTCTGCAATAAACAAATAATATCAGTAATATAGTAAGAATGAATCTAGTTTACGTGAAAGAAAAACATTACATTTGACATGGCTGAACATACATAAGCAACTTATAAATTATACCAAACATACACGTACTGACTAGGGTATGGCCAGTTTTTATCTTCTGATTAAAAAAAATGGTGCCGAATAAAATAAACTCCTCAAGTTACACTTGCTTTGCATTTGTGCTCCCGGATAATCACTACTCTATAATAATTCTTTTGTTTCTTTCTTATACACAAGCGTAGGTGCTTTTTTCTTATACACAATTTCGAGAATAACAATTTGGTTTTAAAAGATACCATTTCTAAAGGAAAGGAAAAATGAAAAAAAGGCAAGGCAATGTTTATCAAAATATAAGCAGATCAATCATATAATGCATGCAACACAAATAAATTCTGTACTAGAAGACTTTGACAAAATTAGTAGGAAAATAAAAAAAAAGACCATATATGATTAAGATTATATATACGAATACACATAGTTATTTTTTCTTGGATTTGGATTCGGACACAGATAGTGTCATATGTGTCGAATAAAGCTACGGACGGATTGTTTTGAGCAACAGACGATATATACTAGTAAAGTGTACATTGAGCTACATATCTGTATCAAATATTCAACATTAATTGAGTACCAGATTCAGATCAGATCTACTATCAAGGATTAAATATTAAGATTCAGATATGGACATATCTAAATAGGACATTTAGTATCTGGATTCAAATAAAGACCGATGCAAACCCTTTGGATGATTGGGTGGGCGGGATTTAAAATAAAATACCCATCCCATTTTCATTCATATTGATAGTGTAAAACAAGAGCAAAACGTTTGGATGATATATGTGTCAGGAGTTACCTTTTCTTTGATGTGAGCGAGTTTCTTCTTGTTCTCCTCAGTTTTACACCACTTCTCTAGTTCCCCGTAGGCAGAAATTTGGAGCTTTCGGAGGTTGGTTAGCTGTTGTATGCTCTCTGGTAAAGAAGTGATGCCAGGACAGTGCAAGATAATAAGTTTGTTGAGAGAGATGAGGCCACAAATGCTCTCCGGTAATGATGTGATGTCGTCACAGTTCATGATTTTAAGTTTGTCGAGAGAGGTGAGGGCCCCAATGCTCTCGGGTAAAGATGTGATGCACTTGCAATAGTCAATGCGAAGTCTTTTGAGAAAGGTGAGGCGTCCAATGCTGTCTGGTAATGACTCAATTCTGTTACACACGCTGATTCGAAGTTCATTTAGAGAGCTGAGGCACCCAAAGCTCTCTGCCAAATCATTCAGGTTTTCACAGTCCAATATTTCCAACCGTTGCAGAGAGACAAGGCTTTTCACCCATTGCTGTACTGTAGTCATACTTCCAAACTCGAACAGACATAGTGAACGCAACGGCAACTGAGTTAGCTGTGGGAAGCAATTGTGCAGTGCCTTCACCTGGTGACAGCGTACCGTCAAATCCTCAAGTGATGCAAGCTGGCCCAACCAATTCGGCAGTTCTACCTCACCCCACAATTCCGCCGTCCCCAATTGCATCTTACAGACGGAGAGGGATCGTATGATCTCCATGAGCTGTTCAGGTCACTGCATTCGTTGATGCTTAATGTAGTGAGACCATGGAGGTGGTGAAGCAGCCTCCACTGATGCATGGGCAACTTGCAGCCATCTACGCAGAGAACTTATTCTAGCAGAGGAGGTCCGTGACCCACCCTCGTCCCATGATGATATCACACCATCACTTCTTCCCTGTATACTGCATAAGTACCAGGCTCCATGAGGACACGGTTTCAGCCTCAAGTTGGGGCAATCACTTATTTCCAAATTAGAAAGCTTAGGGAACATAAACTCGTTCACACCATCCGTATCACCAGGGTATGTTGTGTACCACACTTCAAGGCTTTCCATTTCACGTAGTGTAAAAAATCCCAGTCGAGGAAATGCACGCCTGCTGCCGCATAAGTCCCAGTTAATTTCTGAAATGCCATTCATTCTTTAAAGGTCCAGATATTCCAAATTAGGTAACTGGCCAAATGGTGGCAGGCTGTTGCACTTGGGAAAATCGGACATCGAAATACGAACAAGAATAGGGAGATGAAAGGCAATATTACCAACAAACCACTCAGGGAATCTGACACTGTTGTAACCATCTTTAACACCTCTAAACTTGTTGGTGGCACTAGCTCTCCCAACACTTCCATGTCGTCCACAGACCTCTCGACTTCTTTCATCCAGTTGAGTTCCACCTTTTCCATTCTTGATTTTCCTTTCAGATCTATACTCCGTGCCTCTTGTGCCGACTTCACATTCTCAAGTCTGCTTATCACCAGATCAGCACGGTTTACATCCTGAAGCATAGAGAGGTTGCTGCTAGAGTCATGACAATCAGCCTGGACCACAAAGTGTGGCAATGTTAACAAACTTCTGTTGAGTCCAGGCTGCTTCGGCATTCTTAGGTTAAGACAACCTGTCAGATCTAGAAATCTTAGACTGTCCATGTCATAGAGATTTTCTGGAAACTCTATTAGGTCCCGGCATCCTGAGAGATTAATTGTATGTAGCTTACCAAGGCTACCAAAACAGTTAGGTAAATATAGAATATAAGGATCGTTGTAAGCTAAGTCCAGATGCTCTATGTTTGGAAGCTTACTAATACACTCAAGGAAAGTGGCAAATGTTTCTCTAGCCCTCCCGTTCAAATTACCAATTTCAGCAATTTTTACCCTGGGTTCAGACATCTCAGCAAGATGCGCCTTGGCACCAACATAGCATGAAAATCCTGACAAATTCAGATATTGGAGTTTGGTCAGGCTACCCAAGACCTCTAGTATACCATGAACTCCTTTACACTCTGGTAAGTTCTTTAGATTCTGATTCTTATTTGCTCGCCGAAGTCAAGTGAGTCTCTGTCAACACATGATAAGCTCAAATACTTGAGATGTTTCAGCCTTCTCAATGCTTCAGTTAGGTTTTCCATAAAAGATAGGTGTGATGCCAAATTCAAACATTCGAGCTTGGTGAGAGTAACCAAAGTTTCAACATCTGCTCTTCCATCAATATATGAGCTGTAAGATAAGTCCAAATTCCGTAGTTTTAAAAGGACACCCAAATGTTTTGGTAGATCTCCTATATTTGAGCAGTATGACAAGTTCAAATATTCAAGTTTCGTGAGCCTCTCCAAGGATTCTGATATATTTGTAACCTGAGAACATTTTGACAAATCTAGATGCACCAACTCTTTTAGCTTGGCAAATGACTGCGGCAGTTTTTCTATCCTAGAACAGCTAGACAAATCAAGATACATCAAACCCTCCATTTCTCCTATTGATTCTGAGAGTGCCAAGATATTAGACGACCCACAAAGGCTGAGGTAAATTAACTTTGAGAGATTTGTGATATAATTGGCAGTCGCTTGACGTTGTACCCTTGGAACACTGAGATACCTCAACTGCTTCAAATCACCAATGGAACTTGGCAGTTCCTGTATAGAATACTCACTTAAATCCAAGACACGAAGATACTCAGCAAATGAAAACGCATCTTCATGAATCCCAATTTGTCCACATAAGAGAAAAGGTAGGTACTCAGGGGATGAGGTTGATGCACCATAGAGCACAATTTTTTTACATTCTACAGCACGCATAGCACTTATCTTACTAGGATATTGCGTGAATGACTGCAATGATTCGGTACTATCACTGAGTAACACAGAAAGGGATCTGTTTCCCCCAGTATTGCCTTGTTTGCCAACATCTAGAACCCCATCAACCATGACTGATCTCGCTAAGTCATGCACCAGGTCATGCATGGTGAGGACTGTGATATCCTCAGGTTCAACATTCTGCAACAAAAAGATCTTAGCAGCATCAGCTCTACAATGGCAGCTATAACTCCCGGAGATGAAATAAAAGCTTCGAATCCAAATAATAACCATAAAAACAAAGGGAACTCTAGATATTTTATCTTATTTCATAACTGAGCCTAAACTCGAGATATTTAATCCAATACACAGCACATAAATCCTTTTTAATTTATTACTATAAAGTCCTCCGTGGAGTTGTAATTAACAGAAGAAAACAAAGGATAAAAAGCCAGGGGTCACGCCATGTAGACTATTTAGGCCCAAGATCACATATAAAAGTAGCCCTAAACAACTGTTATGTCCTGTTATGTCCAGGTTTGCATAGGGTAATCACAGTTTGCAACTACACTGCTTTTGCATTTCTCAACACCTCTCCATGCCCTCCTCCTCCCATTTTTTGCCCGCAGCCCGCCCACACACAGATGAATCCTAGCAACTTGGGCTGGGTAGGGTGTGCTTACAAGAGGAGCACCCTCCTCCTGTATTGTTTTGTTGAGCATTATCTTGATGATCAATTAGGGGATAATCCCACCATCTAATGACGGTTCCCGTAGAGGCGTGGGTGAATGTCTGTTGACTCTCTCAAGTGTGTCTGTAGTAAGGATATTACTCCAGACGCGTATATAGTAGAGACGTCTGTAGTGTGTTTATTACTATAGATCTTACTACAGACGCATCTAAAAATGTCGTCTACAGTATGACTCTTACTACGGACGTGTTTTACCAACAAGCATTTGTAGTATGGTTCTCGACACAAACACATTTATAAATACTATTTGTAGTATGATTCTTACTGCATACGCTTGTTAAGAACATGAGTCTAGCGATTCTACACATGTGTCTTAACATTGTCTCAGAGGCGTCTTTATAACACGCGTCTATAGTAAGCAAATACTATAGACGTGTGTTTACATTAGAGATATGTATAATCTAACACAGGTATAACATGTTATATTTGTACTCCAAGTTGTATTTGACTATATATATATATATATATATGGTCGAACTATTGGGAGCCCCGGGCTCCCAATAGCTTAGGGGAAGCCCCAGCCAACCGCACCCACCAGGCCAACCAGCCTGCCACCCGACCGAGCCAACCCATCCAGCCAGCGCACACGCGCGCCGGTGCGTTTCAAATTGATTTGAATCCCCACCCGGCCTTCCACCCGGGCCCACGGCGACACCCTGCCACATGTGCGTGGCCTCCTCTCCCCACCCCGAAACGGCCAGTGGGCCAGGCGCCTCCCCCTCCCCTCCGGCTCTACCCACATCGACACGGCGCGCCGCCTCTTCATGTACCGACCTCGCCACCACCGGCGGCCAACCCAACCTCGGCGTCGCCCTCCTCCACCGCCGTCGTCCTCCCACCATCCTCCGTCGACCTCCCCACCACCCCCGGCGAGATCCGCGTAGGCGGCGGCCCATCCCCCGGTGAGATCTGGTGGCCTCCTTCTCCCTCCGAGCAGCTCCAACGACATCCTCCTCCTCCCTACCCCACGGTGCCACCACCGGCATCCCCGAGCAGCGGCGGCGCCGCCCCGCCCTTCACCAACCGTCGGCGTGCGTCCCTGCCTTCACCAACCGTCGGCGTGCGTCCCCGTGCCCTTCCACGACCAGCAGCGCACGGCGCACCGGAACCAGCACGGCCCGGAACCAGCGCCGCCCTGTCTCTGGTCCCGACCTGCGGCAGTGGCGGTCGGTCCTCCTTGGTTGGCTCTGGCGCGGCATGTCCCCTCCCGAGCAGCTGCAACGGCGCGGCTCTGGCCTTCCCTTTACCGGCGACGGTTTCCTTCCCCAGATCAGCAGCGGCGCGGACACGGCACCTTCCTCCACCCTTACCTTTGATTTGTATGCATCGTATGCATGTGATCTGGATCACGATGAAGTGGCTCCCCCAGCGACAGCGTAGAAGACCAACAACCGGATCTGACGACGCGGAGCAGCAAGGTCCTTCCTCATCCCTGCCGACGTTCCTCCCCCTTCTACTTCCACAGGCGACTCCGACATCCGGGCACCCCTCCCTTCCATGGCAAACGGCAGCACCTCTGGCGCCCTTTTCCACCTCCGGCATCCTCTCGCCCCCCTTCCCACCATGGTCCGCGGCGAGCCTTCTCCATCCAAGAGCAGCAGCGGCGACAGCATCCCCTTCCTCACCAGTATGGCCTGCACGAAGGTTTTTATGCATGTGGTTCTTGCATTTTATGTGATTATTGAGCTATCGATGCAAGCAAGCATTCCAGACACGCCGCTGACCTTCATCCTTTCTGCAGCTTTGTCGAGTTTGCAAAGTCAACAAGAGCACCTGGGATGAGCCAACGAGAGCAGCATGTCTGAAGTTTATGTTTTCATTTTCTCCTCACATGGCTCATTTCTGGGTTTATGCAGATTTGTGGGAAACTTTATGCATACATACAAAATTCCTGTTTCACTACAACTCTACAAGCATACAGAAGTTTTTATGCATACAGAATTTCTATGCTTCATGTCTGGAATGGATGTGTATATGCATCATTGGTGAAACTATTTATGCATCACCCAATGGATCTGTATGTATGTTATGCTAGCTATTGCATCAATATTTGTAGTTAATTGTATCCCTACTTCCAAGTTTGTTAATGTAGATCATAATACAGATTTATGACACCAACCTTAGTTTATATGCAATTGTGTTATGCTATTTTTGCTTTGATGGGCCTGGACAGATTTATATACAGACACCAATCTTTTTGCGAGCTTCATCAGTCCAGATTGCTTATTGATTAATATGCATAAAAACATGTATTCTAATTTGGGTAGCCCTAATGTGCAGCAAGATGTCTCATTGATTCCTCTGCTGGGCATTGCATTTATATTTTTATACATCAATATTTTGTGTACCTGTATCTATTTTACATTAGTTTCTATGCATGGCAACAATGCATGCAAGCATGATTTAATATGCCTTTTTGTGCCTGTCAGCATGTTTATTGACGAGCGACGATTTTTTATGCGATTTCTTAACATTTTGTATATGTTTTGTTTTATGCATATCATTAGTATACTGTGAATGCAATTAAAATCTTAACTTTTTGGATGCAAGGGATGTTGTTCGTGGCAGCAAGCACGGCGACCGTGGGATGGCTATTACGTCACCGGGGCGAGGCTGGGCGAGGCTGTGCGGACAGTGACTGCGTCGTGCTAGCTCGCTACTGTTAGAATAGGAGAATGGGATCCTTGTCTATTCCAAACCCTAGAAGGGGAATATATAGTTGCATACATGGGCCACATGGGCCTTAGCCTTATGGGCCTAAACCTATACTCCAACAACCCCCGCAGTCTGAACTATCGACG
>JAKNSH010428803.1:0-11548 GCA_027790015.1 Cymbopogon flexuosus
CCTGGCCGAGCTCCAAAGCCCTCTCTCCAGGAGCACGCTCGTTTACTGCGACAACGTCAGTGCCGTGTACCTCTCCACCAACCCTGTTCAGCACCAGCGGACCAAGCACGTGGAGATTGATCTACACTTCGTCCGGGATCGTGTCGCTATTGGCGATGTTCGGGTCCTTCACGTCCCGACCACCTCCCAGTTCGCCAACATCTTCACCAAGGGCCTCCCGTCCTCGACCTTTACCGAGTTTCGCTCCAGCCTCAACATCACCAGTGGCTAGTTGTGTCTGTGGGGGACTCTTGTGTGTTGTGCTTCTTTTCGTGTCCAGTCTGTAACTCCGCTGCGCTGGTAGTTCAGACTGCAGGAGGGTGTTGGAGTATATGTGTTGGCCCATGAGGCTAGGCCCATGAGGCCCATGTATGACAACTATATAGCCACCCTTCTAGGGTTTGGCCAAGTAATTGAGAGCAATAATTCCAACACTAACAACTTTCGACAAATAAATTATTAAAATTATTGTTGAAACAATTAGTGAAATATCACATGGGAAATTAAGAAAAGAGCATTGTTGTAGTCAGTTTGAATGTACCTCCTCCAACATCCATATAGTTGTTGAGTACTTTCACAATTCCAGTTACCGTCACGATCTCTCCAGGGATGCAACAATCAACGAGGTCTTCTGTAAGCTCACAATCTACAGTCCTTGGCACTCGGCCTTCTTCGTGGTTGTCAGCGCTTGCAAGCTCCTGTATTCTGGATGGGAACATAAAGAAAAGGAAAGCTTTTAGCACAATACAATTGGACGAAAGCTCAGATGAGTTTAATCACCCCTTGCCTTAGTTTCTGGAAATCCATCAGCTGTGCACTAGATCTATCTGGGATAAAGCTTCTGCTCTTGCATCCCTGAATGCTACAGGACATTGGAGGAGAAAATTTCCCATCACAAAAAAAACGGGGTATTTCTGTACCACACTTCATGCATCGGAATTTCAGCTGAAGAACAATAGGTTTTACAGTGCTGACTTTGAGCACAGTACCACGCACTGTGACAAGTTTCTCTACCAAGGCAAACAAAAATCCACACATCAGTAATTATATGTGCACTAATAAAATATAAAACACATGAATAAAGGCAGGAAGTGATTTACTAATAAGGGCTGCTTTTAGATTCTTCAGTGCAATAGCCTCCCCCATGTTGTAAAGTCTGATATTGATCTTGTTCGTTTTACTCAAGCACAGAGCCTGAAAAAAATATCAAGAATAAACATACATTGAATGGAAATGGCATACGGTCCGCTATCATACTAGTAAATTATAAGATGAATAGATATCAACCAGATGGGCTGCAAGTCCCATGCAAAGCAAGACTTCTTTTGGGGATTCATTGAGTTTATCTTTAATAAACACGCACAGCTCCTGAAGCTGCTGGAAATCAACTGGAAGACATACGACGTCATTGTCATCATCTTCAACCTGTGAATATAAAAGTAAGCACATGATCCAAGTGGGGTGAGTTCCTGCATTTACAACATATACTTTTTCACTACGATCATACAAGACACCGTACAGCGCCTAGAAAAAAGCTGCTAAAGAGCTCTGAAATATGTAGCTCACATGTGGTAATAACTTGAAGGCCTCAAGTACAAATATACACATAAAAAACATGATAAGTTAAGGCATACAGCCATTAATTGTTCTAGACGAGAGGCACTTGTGCTCTCATGCTTTAAGAAATAGAAAACTTTAAAGAAACACTTGCTCAATTAATTTTTTTTTAAAGATATCATTGAGGCTGACTTTGAAGTGATTATATTGTCACCAGCACTATCAAAAAACTGCAAAGAAGCATTTACTTTAAAACAAAACTTGATCTGAGGGGGGTAAGACATCCCCCGGGCATTTCATTAAGAAGAAGACTTTCTCACGTAGGTCGAGAAAATCCCAGAAACTCTACCCCATCCATACACAGCGGCACCGTAGCACAAGTGAGAACGACCATGACCAGGGCCGGACCTTATACCGGTGCTTTGATGTGCGACAGATGAGCTGAAATTCACTCTCACAGGGAGCCGAACCCAGAACCTGAGGAGTGCTACTCCTGCCACCTAACCAACTCAGCTAGAGGCCATTTCGCATTCAAAAAAACAGAAGGCATCTCTGTTGTAATGTACTCTACAAATTACAATCCTACAGACAGGTTAGTATTCCCATATCCATGATTCTAAAACATACTACTCTTGGTGTGTTGGCCTTAGAGTAGGCATATCACAAGGGACTTAGGAAATAGAATGAACTGTACCCCTTTTGACAGGGAACCTTAACCCTAATTCGAAAAAGAAAACAGCATGTGTGGGCAAGATGATCAGCTGCATATTTCCTTTATATTGGTTACTCAAGCTGATCAGTTGAATATTGACATTGGAAGTGAGAGCTGCACCTTATAAAGGAGATGCACCACTTGCCATTGTTAAAAATAATAATAATAAACTACAGATATTGATATTGGTAATTTGCTTGATGATGACAACCGGGCCTCAGTGGTGGCAGAGCAGTTGGTAATTAATTGTTTACTCAGAGACTGCACTTCTTGTTTGCAGTACTTACTGTGTCACGCTTACCAAGTTTACCTGTGAAAACTCTAGTACCAGACACAAAACGTGAGCTCACCAGAGATCTAAAGGCAGCGAAATGTGGTGATGCTAAAGATGATTGCTTCATATTGGTGCTTATATGGTGAGAAACAATTTTACTAAAGTGGTCAAGTGGTGTGGATTGAGCTATAAGTAGTTAGCATACATAGTTTGCAACATACATAGTTCAGTTAAACCTCAAAGGTTACAACAAATGAAGAAAAAAAATGCAAGGATGGCCACGTGAAGACCAGACCAAGTTTACAGTGGAACTGATAACGAACAAGCACCAATTGGCTATAGTTCAAACATCCAACTATAGCTGGGTCCGGGGTCTGTATGATTGACAATTTCAACAACCTATTCATGTTATTCGAGGAAAAAAAACAAACTGTTCATGTTCTGCCCACAATTAACATGGGATCCTGGTAGTGACACCTGCTATATTCAGAATGTTGGTTCATGCAATTTTTAGTCACCTCTTGGATTTCACTGATTGTTACGGGAGCAATACACCTTCCTAGTTATGGATGACTGGAGTTCATCAGTGATAGGCCAAATTATAAGTCGTTCTGGCTTTTCTAGGTGTAACTTTATCTATGCACTAGAGAAAATACTGGATGACTCATGATTTGGAATAGAGGGAGTACATGGGAGTGGGCCGGGTGAGTTTGGGCTTGCCAGGAGGAAGTATAAGAAGGAAAAAAGGACACAAGAAGACACCAATCGACTGAACCAGAAATGAACCGTTCCCTTTTACGATTCTTCTTTGACCTCTAGAACTCTTCATCCTCCTCTGAATTTCTCTCATGTATCTCTATTAAATATACCAACCTTCCTCTAATAGTCATGTACTTTCCCCTGTAGCCTCCAGCCTCCTGCCAGTTGGCCCGTTAATACATCTAGTGCTTGGGTTTTTGTTTTTCTTTGAACTAGCTGGCACAAGACAGTGCCCGTTTCTATTATAGAGAAGAAAGTAAGCGTTAGTGCTTGGTTTTGCTTCTAACGGAGTTGGATGCTAACTGCTAGCACATTGTCCAAACTATGATTAACCATATTAAATGGCGGGCACTTGTTATTACCTTTCTGATTACTGGAAAGTTAAAGTAAATAAATACTAAGCATCAATTCTGCAAGTGCGAAATAACCCCCAATCCGCGAAACCCTCCTCATTTCACCAGTACACATACCACAACAAATACACCGTCCATATTGAACCAAAATTATAAAATCTCGACCATTCTCTAGTAACCAACACAGAATGCCACCAACTGAACAACAGATGAAGGCCCTAAACTAAACAAGAGATTGAGCGCGCGTACTTACCCATGAGCGAAGGGCTTCCGCCACCTCGCGCGTAGAGAAGGATTCAGCCAGGGCGGTGGCGAGGCGGACCTTGTGGTCGGACTCCGATAGCCCGACCTCGGCCTCCTCGGGGAAGTATATCGGCCAGAATTTCGCGAGCCTTCTGAAGATGTCGTCGTCCCTAGTGCGCCCTTTGGGTTGGTGACCCTTCATTGTGTCGGCGTACTGTCAGCGCCTCACCGGAAATCTCAGAGGCCAGAGCCTCGCCTCGCCGGCGAGTCGTCGCGGGCGGGGGACGAGGCTTGAGGAGGGCAGCGGGCGGGCGCGCGCGCCGAGCCGCCGAGCAAAATTTTCCCCGGGGTTTTGCGCGGTGGCCGTGGAAAACCGCCGGAGAAAGGAGAGAAGTGTTCCAGCCGCGGCGCCTCGATGTGAATGGCAGACAAGTGGGGCCCATGCCTGAGTCCGGCTGTGACACGCCACAGAACAAAACCCTACATGGGCCACAGTGCTCCGTTCATTCGGGCCGCCATGCCCAATTTTAGCATGCCGTCACTTGTCCAGACAGAAAACATTGTTTAATCCGGCCCAGACAAAAAGCGGGCAAACATGTTAATCTGGCCCAGACAAAAGGCGGGTTTAATCTAGCCCAGACAAAGTAGTTTTGATTTCCTTGTCAAAAAAAAAAAAGTAGTTTTGATTTTGCCCACATTTGTGTGTGATTGTGCTTTTGTGTAGCAAAAAAAAGAAAGAAAGAAAGCAACAACAAAACACTCTGTGTGCCGACATGCTTTGCTCGATTGCCCAATGGGATATGGGGACGGTGTGCCTCGATCTCATCAGCTCTCCAAGTTGTTTGGAGCTATTTTATGCTAAATGAGGTAAAATAAAACAGTTTTACAAAAATAGTTTCTTAAAATATGCTCTCATAATGGTTGGACAGAATTAGTGTAGCTTCTTAAAACATGTTCCTATGACATTCTGCGCGATCATATTTTACGGAACTCCACATATAGAGTTGTTTTGTCAAATGGGTCATCAAAACAGTTTTAACTCCATTTATAGAGTTTTAATTTGACGAACCAATTGTCTAGAGAACTTGTTATGCTGTAAGGAGTCCAATAAAACGACACACGACAGATAGTTATGTTCTGAACTTGTTATAAGGAGTCGAACGGAACAAGTTTGAGCGCAACCAATTGACACGCGTAGTCCATGCTCGTGATAAAATGTCTAATTAGTTTTCAATAAAATTGATGCATATTTACACCCAGGAACAATATGTAGTACGTGTTCGAAGATAAGAAAAGGAAATTGAGACCTTTTGTGGTACAGCTCATGCTCCACGAACTTTTATATTAGCCTTTTTGGTTCCATTTTTGTCATGTCAATTTCCCCTTACATATTAGAGGCTGCGTCACAACCATGTTC
The DNA here is from genome assembly GCA_027790015.1 of Cymbopogon flexuosus. Lineage (NCBI taxonomy): Eukaryota > Viridiplantae > Streptophyta > Magnoliopsida > Poales > Poaceae > Cymbopogon > Cymbopogon flexuosus. The sequence goes on from JAKNSH010428803.1 coordinate 5,355, forward strand.
AGAAAACCATGACGCAACCAACTCCCACCCTTCCTTGACAAAGAAGAGTCTTCCATGACTTGCAAAGTAAGCAACCACGCTTCTCTTATTATAAAATGATGAATGATCTATTTGCAGGTCGACGATCTACTCGTTTCTAGTAAACCAGGAAAGCTCTCTTACCAAGAAAGCTATTCAAAGGTTGGAAATAATTTCCTTCAGTTCAAGGTGTGCTAATCCAGCAAAAAGGAATTGGACTAGTAGCCAAATAAATTGTTATTTATGTGATTTCAATGAAATAATTAAACATCTCTTGTTTAAATTACATACAAAAAATAATTCATGTAGCTATTAGGTTATCGTTGTCTTTAATGACTTAAACCGCGTCACGGTAATATAAAGTATTTCACCACGTAACAATAATGTCATCGACAAATCTGAATCGTTGATGACAGTCTATCCGCACGAGGGATGCTACTAGCGGCCAGTGTCTTTTGGATAGTGGCAGATCTATAATAGGATTGAAGGGGAGGTTTGTTCTTCTTCCTCCTCTCCCTCTCTCCATTTTTCTTCTTTCCTCCATCTCTTCTTCTCCATCACCCTCCCAATACTTCCATTGTTGCACTAGTTTTAGGGGGGCTGGATCCCAACACTCTTTAGATCCACCCCTTGTTGGACATCTCACGATACATAAAACTCTAGAGAATTACCGATAGGTTATAGATAAATAAAAAAATACATACTCTGTGACCAATACTTCTGCTTTCTTAAAAAATAAAGAAACAAAGGAAAAATAAGGAAACAAAAGAAAAGACAACTGCTACTGGCCTTTTAGTTGGCCTATAATTTCATCAAACTAAATGGAAATATGGTTAACTACGAAACGTAGAAACAGCAAGGTCAATTTGGCATTTCAAAAATTATTTTTCTTATTTCAAGAAAAAATATTTTCCTAGTGGCTAGGTCAATTTGGCATTTCAAGAAAAAATAGTCTTATTTGCTAAAATGTATTCTCTTATTTCTGGAAAGTATAAATTTCCATTTTATGGGAGATGATCCGATTGAACAAAGCTTTAGTGGTTGTTATTCGATCTAGATATCATCGAATGGACGAAAAAAATAGAGTTTGCTCATAATTTCCATTTAAATTGTTCTGTTTCCCTATATTCCGTAATCAGCAATTTGTGCTCAAAAATCTTGTAAGATTTATTAGAACTGGGAAAAATAAACGATGTTTTCGACATCCATAAATGCTACTACTTTTAATTAAGTTCTCCACTAGTGCATTAGTATCAGGCATCAACTACTATCTCCATCCGACGCACAAAGTTTCAACTAACCTATGAAACTGCAGAGTTCAGGCCAATCAGGACGCAAAGCACCCAATCGTGGCCCAAGCGCCAATCGAACAAGCTAAACCAGCCAACACGAGCACACTGAACACGAATCACGCGACGCAGCCACCCCACGAACGAACCCAGTGCACGCTACGCTACCACAAAAGTCGAAACCACCCAGCCCCCTGCCGAAGCGAGTAGCGCAGCTGCCGAAGCGAGTAGCGCAGCAGCGGCTCCATCTCCGAGCCCACACAGTGACACAGTCCAGTGCCTCCACCCAGACCAGCTGAGGCACTGAACCACCGGGCCGCGCCGCCGCCGCCCCTCACAGTATGGCGGTGGAGCCGAATGAATCAACGCCCAAACAACCCCGGAACCGCCGAAACTCGCGGGTTTTGCACCAAACCCCCGCGGAATCGCATGAAAACCTCGCGATTTCGCCCGGATCGCGGAGGAAACCAAAACAAACTGGGGAGTAAAGTAACCAACCTCCGCACGCCTCCCGTATATATCCACGCGCCCCCCCAATTGGGGACCCGATCGACCGACCGATCGGTTGCCCCGTGCCGTGCCAAAAAGCGGAGAAGGGAAGGGGAGAGCGCGCTGGCGTCCGTCATCGGCGACGGCTCTGGGGCTGCGGCGGCGGCGAGCGGGACGGCGCCGATGGATCGCTGCCGGAAGCGGCCCGACTCCGACATCGAGGGATGCAGCGAGCCCGAGCCCCCCGCCGATAAGCGCCCGTGCACGGCGGAACCCTCGACTTCCGCCGCCGCCGCCGCCGCTCCTCCGCCCGGCGCGCGCCAGGCTGAGCAGGGCGGCTCGGATATGGATACCTCGTCGTCCGGCCACCACGGCGATGCTGATGCTGATGTCGATGCGGATGACGGGGATGGCGATGGTGATGAAGATGGGGATGGAGATGGGGGCTCGTCGTGCGAGTCCGATGGGGACGGGAGCCCGAGGCCGCGCGGCAGCGGGGGCGGCAAGTTCCAGCGGATGGTGGACGCGGTGGTGGACGAGGGCGCGGGGCAGGACGCGGTGGTGGCGGCACTCATGGAGCTCTGCGAGGCGCTGTCGTTCTGCGCGGAGGACGCCGGCGGGTACTTCCCCACGGAGGCAGCCTCGCGGGCGCTGGTGCGGCGGGCCGGCGGCGGCGGCGGCGATGGCACGGGGGCTACCCCGGACGTGATACTGCTGTCCGTGCGCGCCATCACGTACCTCTGCGACGCTATGCCGCGCGCCGGGGACGCCGTCGTCCGCCACGGCCTCCTTCCGGTGCTCTGCTCACGGCTGCTAGCCATCGAGTACCTCGATGTAGCTGAGCAGGTAACCCAAAAGCTCGTACGGCCTGATCGGGCGATCACATTTTTCTTGAGGCGCTTTATCCTACCATTCTGTTGCGTATGCAGTGCTTGCAAGCTTTTGAGAAGATATCACGGCGGCAGCCTACCCAGTGCTTGCAGGCGGGCATGATCAACGCTGTCCTAGCATACATTGACTTCTTCGCTCCAAGTATCCAGGTTAGAATCTTAAATAAATCACCTCTGAAACTGAGAATTGAGTACATTTACTAATTTGATGCCCACTACCATGGTTCAGAGGGTTGCAGTGTCAGCTGTCGCAAATGCCTGCAAAAAGGCCCCGGCAGATTGCTCCCAGTTCGTTCTGGATTCGATCCCAACTCTGTGTAATCTTCTGCAATCTGAGGACAAAATGGTATTGTTGTTCTCCATCTAACTGAGACATTTTGGCATGTAAAGACTGCTCTGCTTTTGTTTCTAAGTGATGTCAATTTCCAGATAGTGGAGAAGGTTGCAGCTTGCTTGATAAGCATTGTGGACTCCTTTAGCACTTCAGTTGATCTTGTTGATCAGCTATGTCACCAGGGTGTTATAGAGAAGGTCCTACCTTTGATCCACACTGGTGGACTCACGGCCCTTACCCCATCGACATCCAGTGTATGCTTGCACTACAACTTCTTGCATGTGCTTGATATGTGTCTGAGGGGGCTGACTATTGTGTCTCGTGGTTGCAGAACCTGATTGGGCTTCTTGCTAAGCTAGCCTGTACTTCACTTGTGGCAGTGAAGTCTCTATTTGAGCTGGGTGTCAGTAGCACAATAAAGGGGATTTTGATCAATTCAGACATCTCCCATGGCATGCCATACTTGCCTCTGGAAAAACAAAACAATCAGGTTGGCCTTTTCACATCTTTACTTCCAGCCAAGTAGTACAAAATGTGCATAGCAGATATGTTCTGTTGCTTGCTGCTAACAAGGAATTTCTTATAGCTATCATGATGTATACTCTTCCTTTTAAGCAAAAGGTTATCCGTGTGCTCTTCCCTTAACTCATATGCATTCAACAGTTTTTCTTTTGCCTGTGACATTGATTTACTAGTTTATACGAACTGATGAAGTTTCGTGAAATGAAGATAATGTCAGATATTTCCCCTAATAGTTATGTCAGAGTGCATGCCAACACTGTTTGTTTTGCATGCCATATTTTTGGAGCGCAAACTTCATTTACACCTTCTTAAAATTTCACCAGATATATTGCTTCTCTTGTTCATTTACTATTTCTTTAGTCTGCTAGAATTTATTTGGAATTTAGCTGGTTTTCTTTTGATAGTAGGTACATCACAGGTACACAAGATCGTTTCCATTGCACATCATTTTTTCTAATTTTAAACTAATAAAATAATATAAAATATGAAACTAGTATAGAAATCCTAGAAACTTGCTGTCTCGTTGGAAAATCTGCCTCTCCCTACTCAACTGGTGAAATAGTATCTTTACTGATTGAGTTTATTGTGGCATCATGTCATTGTAAATAGGTAACTACAGGTGTTTTGGCTTTTTCACCTACTGCTCCTGCCTCCTTGGATTATCCTTTCTGTGCAATTATCATTCTTAAAGTGCAGGCTCTGATTTATACCAAGATTTCATGATCACCTAATGTTGTAATTATTAGGTCAATGAAGCTCTGAAACTAGCAAACCAGTTGATTCCTTCAGCAGCAAGGGACATTGAAGACACCCAGATCATACTAGCGAAAGAAAAAATAATTACGGATGAACCAATGTTCTTGTGTCAATTCTCTAGGGATATTCTTCCTGTCTTGATCAAGGTATCTTAATAGCACTACAAACTAACAGATCATACCAATGTTTGTGTTATGAAATATGGAAGTGAGCTTACTGAACATGTTGTGCAGGCGGTGAACTGTGGTGCCAATTCATACATTTGCTATGGCTGTGCTTCAATTGTTAACAATATTTGTTACTTCAGTAAACCAGAAATACTTCAAGAGTTGCTCAAGGAAACAAACATACCAAGGTATAAAATAACCTGTGAAAGGATTGCGTTATTACATTTCTTTTTTTTTGGGTAAATTGTGTTGCTACATTTCTTGAATGCAGTCATTGGCAAGATAAATCTTGCATTTAAATAATTTTCCAACACTGTTTATTCTGAATAATGGACATATGTTTTGTTATTACCCGTGGCAGTTTCTTGGCTGGTTTATTGTCTAGAAAGGATCATCATGTGCTGACCTCATCACTAAAGATAATCGAGATTCTCATGCAAAAGCTTCCCGACGCATACCTTGGCTTCTTTATCAAGGAAGGTGTTGTCAATGCAGTTGAGGCGCTTCTTAATCTAGAGGATTGCTCAAAATCCACTCTTTTGCCTGATGACATGCAACAATCAGAGACTCAACCTGTCATAAGAAATAAGACTACATGTTTCTGCTATGCATTTGATGCCCGTAGATCTGAAGCTGCCGAAAAAAGGACATGTAGGATTGGGAAGGACGGTCTTTTTTCTTTTGCCAGGCATGTGAAAACAACCTACTTTACTAAGGATGTAGTGAGTTCTGAGATGGGGTTAACTGAGATATTGCAGAAACTCAAAACATGCTGCGCGGTTTTGAATGAGACCACAGAGAAGTCATCAGAACAATGCAATCTTCAGAACGAAGAACACTTATCTACCATTTTAAGTGAGGTGATGATGGAGCTTCATGGGGGAGAAACAATGACAACCTTTGAATTCCTTGAGAGTGGATTGGTCAAATCTTTATCAAATTACCTCTCAAATGGGAAGTACCTCCAGGTGGAGGACAATATGAAGTGCAGTTCTGACCATTTTTTGGCTGTGGTGAAAAGATTTCAGTCATTTGCTCGGATGTCTTTCTCAAGAATGGGCCAAAATTGGGGTGACATGCTCTTGACACTTTTAGTAAGGAAGCTTCAGAATGCTCTTACTTCTCTTGACAACTTTCCAGTTATAATGAGCCACAACTTCAAGCCAAGGAGCAGTATTTCTGATATCCCTACGAGGCACTCAACAATTACGCCATGTATCCGAGTAAGATTCAAGAAAGATGAAGATGAAACTAACTTGTCAAGCTATGATAGTGCTGTGAGTGTTGAAATATCGTCATCCTTGCATACCATTGAAGAATTTTTATGGCCCAAAGTTAGTATAGATGTCAATAGTCAGAAGGCTGAATCACCACCTAGTGACACTGCTTTGGAAAGTAAATATGCTGATGACTCCTCTCAGGAACGAGATTCCACACCTAGTCAGAAGGCTGATTCACCATCAGAGGTGTTATTCTGCCCATGCTATTAATACTTTTCACTTATTGGTATTTCTTAAATATGATATGTTTATTTTCTTTTTCTCGAACGACACGGAGCTGTGTGTCTTCATTCAGATAGGAGAACTAAACAGCAATGGAGAGGGCACATAATCTACTCCCAGAAACACACACCGGTTACAGACTTGTCCCAAAAAAAATACAAATGGCCACGACCAAGAAACTCAAACCTAATCTATGGGGAGCAACCGTAGGAGCAGCTCCTGGAGAG
>JAKNSH010429064.1:0-13639 GCA_027790015.1 Cymbopogon flexuosus
TGGGATCGATAAACCTTTTGGATCTTATTAACCAAAGAGATACGACTTTGGGCTATGGTTAGCTCAGCTCCAATCAAGAATCCCCAGGGAACCCCAAGAATTCTTGGTATACGTTCATTCCAATCCTCAATTCTCCTTTCCAGATTCGACGATAGTGAATCAATTAAACACGCTTTGAAGATTTGTTCTACTTTTGGAAGACCTTGCGTTATATCACTGGATCTCGATTTTTCATATATAAACGTCCACTAAAAGTAGTTCATGTTTGATCAAATTTGTAGTAAATAATATTCATATTTATAACTCCACATTAAATTTATTATAAAAATACATTTCATAACTTATCTAATGGTGTTGATTTGATATCATAATCATTGATACTTTGTAATCTATTAAGCAAACTTGAGATTAAAAAACCATGATACTATGCTAGAATTGAATTCCTTTTCGGACAGAAGAAGTAAAACTTAAAAACAGGGACAACTTTAGAAGCTTGATATTTTTTTTGAATAATTTATTAATTTATAAAGAGAGGAAAAGGGACGAAGTTTTGAAGCAAAATGGCGTAAGCAAACACCGGCCGGCAAGTTTTCGCTGCCCCATTTGCGCGATGGCACATCAACAAACAGGGGGCGTCGACGCCATTGGCTATTCTGCTCGATTCCTTTTGCAATTGCGATGGCGAGCCAGATACCGTCATGCTGGAGATGCTCCTAGTCCTAGCCTTGGAGGCACAACAAAGATGGCGACGCTGCATACTCACGCCAGTTCAGTGGTGCCTGATACTGTTTACGCATTGGCATTGCTCCAACAGGTTACTCTTCAAAACTTCAGTCTATCTACTGCAGATACACCAGAACACAGGAGTTCAAATTTTCCAAAAAAAAAAGTACAATAACATCAGGCCTACGAATACAAGATGCACACCCCGACACAAACACCCATTGGCCATCAACCATGCAATGCAAGGCCAACAGTGCTTGCCAACCTTAAATTCTAATCATGAAGGAATTGACATTCAGTCAATATTACAGAACCAGGCGAACAGGACCATTCTACCTTCATCAAATCCATATATAGTAACAACAGGGCGGGTCTTGGCACACACCAGCAGCAACATCACAGCATGCAAGGTATGATCCTACTACCTGCAGAGATTGAAACACTCGATCCACACCAGCAGCAACAAAGAGGCCACTTGAGGCAAGGACGCTTCCATACACACCATTACTATGCCTGAACTCTTGACAAGGCCCTATTTGCTACTGTATGTGGATGCTACCATGACTCAGACGTCATAGAGCAACAACCCAGACCTGCTGGTCTGGGAGTCTTCATCATCAAAAGTCAAGTACAGCCACCCCAAACCACATACATTCAGGGAGCAACACAAAATGCTATTTCTGTAATCATGGCAGAAGCGGCAGCTCTTGCTCTGGTGCTACCACTGCCTCCATGAATCTACATCGTCCAAAATATCTATCAGATAACCAAGCTCTAGCGGCATTCATCAATGGCAGACTTCTCTTCAGTCTTCACCACACGACTGAAGAGAAGACATTCACCCACCATTTCATCAAATGTAATGAAGGGCGACAACACAGCACATTCAAGATTGGGAGGGGACTAAACAAAACCACTCATCTCCTTGCTAGACAAGCATATGTATCAATTATCAATATCCTCCAGCCTTTCAATTGTAGCTCTCAATGTAAATTGCTCTAATAGGGATAATGAAACAGTGTGTCCAATCAGGGATGCACTCAATGGTGTAACCTGGGAACCACTACAGCTCATAGCAGTATGCTGCTGCTAATAAAGTTTGTTTGTTGTAAAAAAAACGACAGTATAGTTGGTGTGTTAAAAAGGAAAAGAAAAATTACTGCACCAGTACACAGTTCTCGAATTGGTATTCATCAGAGTTCTGTCAAACATCTAAATTCACCAGTTCATCTCAACGAAAAGTTTTTTATTGTCACCTACAAGCTTCTGACTGTCACATGAACTCAACTTGAAGACTGTACATCTCATCTAAAAGACCAAGACCCGGTCTTGGACAGAAAAACCCACATACTATGCCCTGAGTTTATGTGCAACACACTACTTTGTACTACGGGAGCACACAATGTTTGACTTGAGGTTAAATATTTAACACAAAGCGTAACTGCATTGCAAAAGAAAAAAATAGGGCTAAGCAACTGGTTAAGAAGGTCCATAAGTATCTCATGCACTTGAAAGTTGAAAGTAGAAGTAAAAGATTTAGAATCGGTATCACAAGACCACAACATGATCATGAAAAGCAATCAATATGGATTTGAGAGTTGTGAAATATCATGGGATAGAATGAACCAGGAAAATGGTACATAAATAACTCCGATGACAATTGGCTTGCAAGGAAATGTGCAAGATCAAGCAGGAATCCGAAAGGAAACTAGTATGCAATGAAACAATGCCAAAGGGCATTTTCTAAATGTGAACTTGACTGACTCAGACTACACAATTAATGAATTAACAAATACAAAACAAATAACTTATTATTTCAGATTCACTACCGGAAACCATGCTATTAATAATTGGAATACAGCATCCCAACCTCTGCATTGAGGATGCACACAGCCAGAAAAATACATATCCAGCAGTTTTGTGGTGAACATGTTTTACTTCACTGTTTACATTTGTAACTATGGTAGACATAACCAAGTGCCATAGGAAAACATTCACATCGTGCAGAGTATCATGTTTACATGTTTTATTTTTGATTACCTAATGCTGGATGGAGATGATCATGTGAAAGCCATAGTTTAGCTTTCCTGATATTTTTCTTGATTTTATGGATTTTCTGATTTGTTGAGACATACGCTAGTTGATCGCTTAAATATGTGTTCAGTTTTACGTAATGAATTATTGGAGTAGTATATATAAAAATAAAACTGCAGCAGGGAAACTCCCCTGATAGCAGCATGCCAAACGGCAGCAGGGAAATCCCCCCTACGTGGATATCTACCCAGGAGTGGAGGCGGGGAACGAGGGAACCAAAAAAAATCCACGTCGGGGGCTATCATCCCTGGGCTAATTGGCCCCTGCTGCCAAAGTAGCCCTAAGAGGAACAGCAGGGGACAAACACACTACATTGTTGTATCGCAGGGTAACATAAGTTTTGCACCATGCAAATATTAGGAACATGACATCACTACATAAACGCATGAAAAATTAATAGACAATGAAGACATGAAGCAACAGTTAAGCTTAGATTTATCCAAATATCCATTACTCCCACAGACATCCAAACACAATCCGAAAAACAGGCCACATGTTGCTAGAGAAATTAGAAGAAATTGCAGATAACAGTAGGAATTTGCAATAGAAATAGTGCTGCTAATTAATTTCAACAACTACATCGGTCATACTAGCAGAAACCTTCCCTGTCTTCATTGGCTTAGCTTGCGTCTTGTTGGTTGCAGACTCAGAGAGTTCAGGAATGTTGGAGCACAGAGGCACCACTGTTGAGTTCAGCATTAAAGGTCAGAAGATCAAATGGGTCCCTAAATGAAAAATCAGATGCTATTTTGGAAACCCAAGCAGGGGATGACCCATCAGAGGATGGACTCTTGAAGACAATCAGTTTAGAGTCTTTACTGGCCCATATTGCAGAAGTCAGAGGCTTCAGCTTGGCATTGACACCATCTGCTGAGGAGAAATATTTAGACGCCACCATGACCACCATCTTCTCCAGGACCTGCGCCCTCTCTGCAATGAACTTGAGGAACGCTAGCTCACTTCTCTTGCCTCGAAACTCTTGGAAGACAAATTTCTTCACATGCCTCTGGACACAATCAAAATAGCCAGCCTCATGCCAGAACTTGGGATCAACCTTGCCACTGGGGGCATCATTCCGTGACTGCAATCAAATGAAATCAAAGCATACATAGTTCAGATCGCTATCGTTCTGAGTATACAACAAGAACGCATTGAAAGAGGCTAGCAAGTTAGTGGTGGTGCCATTGATGCGAAATCTGAAATGAAACGAGATGGGGCTGGCAAGTCTTACAAACACATGGAGCGTCTCAACATTGGGAAAGCATTTCAGGAAGCAAGGCACCATTTTGATTCCATTGCGGACTTCAAATCCCACCTCCAAAGCCAAGATCTTGATGCCTGGAACCATGGTGTTTGGGCTCATTTTAGCACCCACCTGCAATGCAAAATGTGCAAACAAAATGCACCAAAGCAGAAATTTAGATCACAACACATGTTGGCACAATCTGTTGACACAAATATGCAAGCTAAATAAAAAATTAGGACCTTGAGGATGGTGTTGCCAGTCTCCAGTTCGAGTCCCGGCTGCCAATATCCCAGCATGCGCAGGTTGGGTGCATGGCCAATCTTGATCCTTGAGCATGTGTCCCGCAACCCCATGGAAGTTGATAACGTCTCCCACACAAAGAGCCTCTCCAGACGAGGAGCGTCCACCACAGTGATGTTCACCAAGGGAGACATGCCTATCTGCACGCACCGCAGGCTGCGGCTGATCAGCCGGACTCGAGTCCCAGTCTGGCTTGAGATGACGGTGAGGACCTCCAGGGCGGGGCTCCGGTCGATGAGGAAGTGGAGGTCTTGGTCCTCGATGACGGCCGTGCTTAGGACAAGCTCCTGAAGGTAGGGGAAGCGTGTGGCGCGCGGGAGCCCGACGGTGCTGGGGACCCTGCAGAGGCCGAGGTGCAGGCGGGTGATGGAGGTGCAGCCGAAGAGCGCGCGCGGGAGAGGATGGTCCATTGGCCACGGGCGGTTGATCAAGACGAGCTCTTGGACGCCCTTGCGGGCGAAGAGCTCCAGCCAGCGCCCCATCTCGGCCTGGTGCGACGCCATGTGGCAGCGGGAGAGGTGGAAGCAGCGGAAGGGGCCCGGGTGCGCGTCCAGGACGCGGGACGCCGCGGCGGCGACGGCCGCGGACAGGGCGTCCTCGCCTCCGGGCATCATGCGGTCGGCCGAGACCCGGCGCGGGAGGACGTGGGCGTCGACGACGGCGAGCGGCGCGGAGCGCCAGAGCCCGCGCCAGCGCGAGGCGAGCGCGGCGGTGCGCGCGGCGTCCTTGGCGGGGAGGCGCGACATACGTCCCTGAGCAGCGCGTCGGGGAGGCGGCTGATGCGGTCGACGCCGTCGGCTGGGGCGGCGGCGGAGGCGGAGGCGAGCGGCGCGTCGGGAGACACGGGTGGGTCCGGGGTGGCGTCGTACGCGAACATGAGCATAATGGCGGTGGCTGTCATCAGCGGGTCTTGGATTCCCAAGCCGGTGCTCTGCAGGCTGCGCTGCAGGTTCTCCCCCACGCTTCTCACGCTGAAATCCCGGACGTACGGGTGCTCCTCCTCGTCCATGGTCGCCGCCGCGCTGGAGCAGGAGCGGAGGAGTGGAGGAGGGATTGCGGCGGCGGCGCTGAAGCGGAGTGGGGAGGTGTGGAAGTGAGCTGCTGCTTATTTAGGTTCTGGCGCTGCTGGGCCAAATGTCCGAAGAAACCAGAGTCCAGCGAGGCCGAAAAGGGGTAAATGACCGATACACTTGTCTGTATTGTTTTTAGACCCTATGAACATTATTGCATTCTTTGTTCTTTGAAAAATATAAGATACGGATAATATTATATTACTTTGAAATCCCAATCGCTATGGTTGATGCAAGTGAAAGGTTTGCATTGTTGGTCAACTAATTTCTGATTGATTGCAACGTCTGATGTTTTTCTTTGATTAAGACATCGGTGTTACATCAAATGTGACTTATCTTCTTATGGTAATATGATAATAAATATCAACGTATCTATTAATCTTCATGGAACATGGTATAGATGATATACTTCAGGCTAATGCAGAGTTTCTTCACATGAATGCATCCTGAGAACTGATAATGTAACATGGGCCTGTTTGGTTCAGGCTCCTCAGATTCATTCCAAGCTGGAGTGATTAATCATTTTTCTAAGAATAAAATTGGTGTATAGTGATGTGTATTTGCAAACAAACACAGCTCAAACCTGAAAGGTCAGCAGGGACAGCAAGTGCAATAAACTGAAGCATTACCATGACGAAAAGAGGGATACATCAGATTGTTCAGACTCAGACACAAACTACAGAGTTTTCACAGCAACTTAAAGTCTAGGTACAAGAATATTCTAACTGCAAAGTGATGCTCGAGGCACGGCGGGCAATCCTAGCTCATCCTCCTGCACATCAGATAAGAAGCAAGTAACCCTTAGTTACTTAGTACCACCTCAACCAAGCAAAACTTCTAGCTGAACAAGTGGTAAAACAAGTTGTTTTGCCAAACAAACATATTCTTGATGGCAAATGCAATGAAACATCAAAATATATCTTGGTAAATTACATGGTGTGCTTTACTCAAACCACTACTGCATCAGGTCAAAGGATATTTTGAACTTAATGTTGGTTCATTCCCAATGTTGTGCAGATAAATCACCTGCAGCCCGCCTGCTGGGACTGCTGCAGGGCGAGTTGGTGCAGCAGGTAAGTTGAGGTCAGCATCAAAATCAGATTCTGGTTGAAGATATGAGCAGCTGACTCAAACTCCATATCAGACTCCAAGGCATCTAGCTCTCCAATGTCATATGAAAAACAAAAGAACTGTAAAGCAAGAATCATCTCCAAAAAGTAGACAATAAATCACTAACAAGATGGTAAGGAAGAAATTTTAGGCCATTTATAGATTATTATGAATGCATGTGATCAATTAGAGTTTTAGGCCATTAGCAAATAACCACCTCATCAACATCATTAGGGATGTTTTTCTTTTTCTTGAACACGCAGGGGCCAAGAGCCCTTACAACACACACACACCCCGCTCTTAAGCTCTTAGACAGACACATGCGCCTTTTACTAAGATAGGAAATGACTTCACTTCCATATCAGGGTTGTTGCAGCTTCTACCAAGAGTTTCTTGTATCTCGTTGCTCATGTCCATCAGATCTGTCATTTCATCTTGCATATTCTATGAATGGCAGGAATGTGTAAGTATGTACAACTCAAGTGACTGAAAAAAAGGATGATAGAGTAAGCAATGGCAAATACTGAAGGCATTCCATCAAGCATTCTCCACCATCTGGGTGATTTTTGTTCCACAAACAGACAAACACACAGGAGAGTTGTGTATCATTATATTAAGAATCAAAAATGGGGCAATAATCCTTACAAATACACCATCTTGGTGATGTTACCGGCTGCTGCATGTCTATTATATAGATACTAAATCACCTAAAAGGCTTCAAAGAAAATGTTGACAGTAAACTTAAGGGTGATAGGCAATATAATAAATTCTGTTCTGCCTTTGATCAAAAGAAGAGAACAAAAAAATCTTGTGCTAGGAGCTATATAAAGGGTACCAACAGTGTTGGTCCAGCATTACCCCATCTAGCATTTTCAGATTTGTTCTGGCAACGAATCAGAAATGAACACGTCAAAGCCTTAAAATGCTTTTTTTTTTTTGAGAATTCAAAGCCTTAAAATGCTGGGAGCCCAGAAAGGGTACCAACAGTGTTGGTCCAGCATTTCCGGAAACTTTCAACAATGGATCAGAATTCAGAAATGGATATAATAACAAAATCTGAAAGTAGATGGGGATAGTTGCATAGGACAACCTCAAAAGCCTTTACATTTCAGGACACAGGTAGTATAAGTTATTCAGTTATTTGATGCTACAGCCCTCAACAAAATCTTATTTGATGCTATGCCTGCAGTATGTGCCCATAAGAAACTAGACAACACCCTTTCCCTTAATCAATTTAGCATTTTAGGAAAATTTTAACAATGAATCAGAAATGGATATGACAAAATCTGAAAGTGCTGAGAGCATAGAAGGATATGAACAGTGCTCATCTAGCAACAGTGTGAAATTTTTCACAATGAATCAGAAATGGATATATCAAAATCCAAAAGTGTTGGGAGCACAAGAAGGGTAGTAACACATACATCAATTTCATCAATTTTAACGGTTTTCATCATTCCCTTGAGTTCCTTGTTTGCTGCCTTCATTGCATTCATCTGAGAAAAAGGAAAAAACAAACCACTCCGTATAAACATGGGTGCTGTGAACATGAATAAACTTGCTATGCCAGATGAGAGATTTGAAATAATATTTAATGAACTATTTGTCTAATCCACTTTGGGAGATGCATAACTTACATCCAGGAATGCAGGAAGCAGCCAATATTATCAGCTGTGTGCATTCAAAGTCATTCCTAGTTTTCAGCCTTCCAGTCACGCAGAAAGGCCTAATTATCCATAACCATTGGTCACCAAGGCACAAACACCATCTCCAGCAATTTGAATAAAGGAGTAATAATCCATAACCATTGAACCCATTCTTTCAATAAAGGAGTAAATCAATAATTCAGGCTTTGAATAACCATATCATCAGGTTCTGAATGTAATGATATATGAGATACTAAATCTTGTAGCATTGAATATATAGTATCCCTCTCAGGATGATTCTGGTCGTCCACAAGGAATACATGAACTATATCCTTAATCTCAATCCAACTGCATCCTGGTTCCTTTTTCGCATTTAGACCCCTCAGTCGTGTCCTTACCTTCACAACATCTTCCCACTTCCCCAATTTAGCATATATGTTAGACATCGCGACATAAGCAGACCTATGGTTTGTGCCCATGGAAAACAGCCTGTGGGCAACTTTCTCACCCATCTCTAGGTCCATCGAATACCAGCAAGCAGTAAGTAGGGCTCCCCAGATTACACCATCTGCTGGCAAAGGCATTTCATAGATGAACTTCTCTGCTTCTCTGGTACGCCCAGTCCGACCAAGGAGATCAACAGCACAAGTATAGTGCTGCACAGTTGGAACTAGTCCAAAGTTTTCCATGGAGTAAAAGATTTTCATCCCCTTGTTAACCAAACCAGCACGAGCAGTAGCCATAAGGAGACCCAGAAAAGTGATTTCATTGGGACTGACATGATGCTTCAGCATCCTCCCAAATTGTAACAGAGCCTCCAACCAGTGACCATTCTGTGCAAGACCACTGATAAGAGATGTCCATGAAGCAACATTAGGTGATGTGACATAAGTAAATGCAGATCGTGCATCAATCACACAACCACATTTAAAGTACATATCAGCAAGGGCTGTTCCAACATGACCATTGGAGTCAAACGAAGTCTTGCAGAGGTGAGCATGTACCATTCTGCCTTGCTCAAGAGTTCCAATAGTTGCACAGGCATGCAATAGAGCAGAGAATGTAGACGGGCTGCATCCAATAGACAACCGGCACATGACCACAAATAGCTTCAGAGCTTCTGAAGGTTCGTCATTTTGAATGTAACCTGAAATCATAGAATTCCACGTTATTGTGTCTCTCTCATCCTTGATCTGTTTAAATAGCTTCAACCCCTCTTCCAACCTTCCATTCTGGAGCAACACAGACATCATGGAGTTTAAGGACACCATGTTTCTCCGAGGCATCTTCTCAAACATCCTTCGGCAATGTTCAAGGTTTCCCTCCATAGCGTATGCTTTAATCATCAAATTGTAGGAACCTGAGTCCTGCTCTGGCATCTGTGAGAATACAATCTTAGCATCCTCTGTCCTACCAATGGATATAAGTCCTGCAATCAGTGTATTGGATGTGATCAAGGATGGGCTATCCAAGTCATTATAGACCAGCAGTGCATCATCCAAAGCATCAGAAGTGCAGTAAAGATCAACAAGAGCACTAGTGATTAACTGCTCAGACTGAAGCCCACATCTGATCAAACATCCATGAACGGATCGCCCAAAATCCAATGCTCCCAGCCTCACACACGCCCTCAAAACACTGTCATAAGTGTACTCATTCGGCATGACACCGTCGTCATCAGCCAATAACTTGACAAACAGCTGCAGCGCCTTGCCGCAGCACTGATCTGTGCCCTTAGCATAGCCAGATATGACTGCAGTCCATGCAAACACATCACGTGGCGCAGGTGTAACTTGAAGCAAGTCCAAGGCCTCAGCCAGCAAGCCGAACCTCACAAGCGCAACAACCATGGGGCTCCACAGCAGTAGGTTCCTCGGGTGCAGAGACTCAAAGAGAGCGCGAGTTGCACGGAGGTCCAAGCACGAGGAGTAGAAGTCGAGGAGGGACGCGCCGACGACCGCGAAGCCCTCGAACCCGGACTTGATCACTTGGCCGTGAGCCTGCGTCCCCGCGCGGAACATCCGCCCGCGGGCGCACGCGCCGACCACCGACGCGAAGGTGGCCTCCGTGAGCGGCAGTCCCGAGCTATGCATCCGCGCCGCGGTGGCCAGCGCGTCGGGGACGTTGCCGCGCCTGGCGTGGCCGGAGACCGCGGCGTTCCAGGAGACCGCATCCCGGCGCCGCGTTCCGTCGAACAGGTCACGGGTGCGGCCGAGAGGGAAG
Source organism: Cymbopogon flexuosus (assembly GCA_027790015.1). Classification (NCBI taxonomy): domain Eukaryota; kingdom Viridiplantae; phylum Streptophyta; class Magnoliopsida; order Poales; family Poaceae; genus Cymbopogon; species Cymbopogon flexuosus. The sequence goes on from JAKNSH010429064.1 coordinate 10,410, forward strand.
GGGACATGCTTGGAAGCGGCGCGGTCTGGTACTGCCGACGAGGTGTGGGAAAGAGGCTTCCACGCGGCCAGGTTCCGGCCCGCATGGGTGGCCTGCGGCCGCGGCCTCCAGAAAGCAAGGGACGGCGCGGCTCTGCGGAGCATACATGCGGCGGGCCGACAGCAGCAGCCGCCGCCGCTCAGCCCGACCTCGCCTGGTGCTTGAGGGAGGGGCGGCGGTGGGACCGGAGCAGCAGCCTGCTGGAGCCACCGCACCAGGGCAGGCGCAGGTTCCTCGCTGGAGCTGCCGGTGACGACTGACGAAGGGGCGGTGGCCCTGGGCCAGGCGGAGCTACTTTTGGAGGTGCAGTCGACTTCTGTAGTTTAGATTAGTTTGATGATGATGACGATCTCTGTTTCCATTCTGCTGTGTGGAAATGTGGATTATCAAATCGTGCCAAATATATTTGAGGATGAAGTAACTTGAAATAATTGCAAATTGTGCCAAATATATTTTTTAAAAAAAATCTAACCATTTTTATTGAAATAATTTCTTATCCAAATATAGAGTAAAATCACAATCAACAATAAAAAAAAAAAACTAGGTGCAAAATCACATGGGCATATTTGCCCAAGTTAGGTTAGAGGAAGATGATGAAATAGGGGTAAAGTGGTGTTTCGTTTTGAAAATGTAGGGGCAAATTCACAGAGTTAGAAAAACAAGGGCAAGATTCACAATTTCAATGCAAAACAAGGGTATAAATGTAAGAGCCTTCACTTTAAAATGGTTGGTGCAAGTCACAGGTTTACATTGTTGGTCTTGGTCAGCTGATCTCCGATCGATTGCAAATGTCTGATATTTTTCTTCGATTACATCGGTGTACTATCTCTGTTCTGTAATACAGTGCATTTTAGTTTGGCCTAAGTCAAACTATTTCAAATTTGACCAAATTTATAAAAAGAAAAAAACAATAATATTTATGATGCCATTTATTACGAGATATATTTTTTTAACTTACTTGTTTGATTTGTTAGATGATAATATTTTTTGCTATAGATTTGGTCAAACTTAAACTAATTTGACTTAGGATAAACTATAATGCACTATATTATAGGACGGTGAGAGTACATCAAATGCAACTTATCTTCTTATGGTAATATGATAAAATATCTATCTATTCATCTTCATGGAAAGAAATGAACAACTTCAGGCTAATGCAGAGTTTCTCTTCATATAAATGCATCCTGACTGATAATGTAATTAACATACGTGCTGTTAGTAACTAACACGTTAAATTTATAAGAAGGCTAAAATTAAAATTTGGCGAAGTCCATATCGATTGTGCAGCTTGGATGGCAGCTAGTGTATATTCAGGTCAGTTTAAGTAGCACGAACTCCATATTCAGGTCAGTTTAAGTAGCTCGCACTGTCCATTGGCTCTGCAGGGAACAGATCGGGTTGTAGCCTAGAACAGGGAATATCATCAGTACCATTCATCTTGATTTCTACTACTTAGTAGTACACACAATGGCAGCTGACACACATCCCAAGAGGCCAAGACATACATATATACATACGTAATACATATACAACATACACCCTTGGCCATACGTCCTTGGCCTTGCTTGGCTGCTATTATTCTGTACGTACGTACGTACGCACGCACGCGCTCCCCTGGGATCTACCACGTAACCACGTAAGTATATATGTACACATACGTAAAGTAGCGTGAGGCCAGTTTGTTTCTGGACAGACAGACATGGATGCATCAGGTTCAGGTCAGGTCTTGAGCCTTCAGGCGTGGGCCAGGTCCCTGGAGACGCCGTCCTGGTACGGCGCCTCGCAGAACTCGCCGCCGAGGTCGTCGCACGCCTCGCCCGGGAACACCCTGCAGTTCAGTCGATCGATTCACCACGGTTACAGTTAGTCACCGGCGGCGGCGAGTGTGTGGTTTGCTCGATGATCATCAGTGCAAGAACAAGAATGCAATGGTCGGCGATGAAGTACGTCCTTTTGCTTACGTTTTTGGACCGTCGTAGGACAGGTAGTCCCTCTCCACCCCGTCCACCATCCTGCTCGCCTCCGGCGCCGCGGCGGCGAGCTTCGCCTCCGGGTACATCAGCCCGATGCACGCGTCGCCGCCGAGCAGGTCGCAGGCCTCCATCGGGAACACCCTGCAGCATCACCAACAACACACATGTGCACGTCATCACCAATCCGGCGAGATCCGAGCTCTAACCATCAGAATTAGCTCTACACCGACTGGTCGCTGATCAAGGCTAGGGAACACTAGCTACTTACGAGAAGCTCGAGCTGTAGTCGACCATGGCAGCCTCCGCCGCGATGAAGACAGCAGCTGCAGCCACACGGACGCTCCTCCTTGTGGCAGGGACACGGGCCACCACCGTGCCCCTCGCCGCCGGCCGGGCCTTGGCGGGCAGCACGGCCGAGAACCCGACGGCAGTAGCGGCAGCCTGCATTTTCTGATCTGAACTTCCCTGTGCGTGATCAAGTGTTCTTTCTACTGAAGTGAAGTGGCAGCTTGGTTCAGTATGATCTGGAGGGCTTATCTATCTTGTGTGGAGCTTCCAAGCTTATATACTGCAGGGCCACCGGGGGTCCCTGGTTTGGATAAGGTTTTGGTATGTGGTAACCCCTATTGCTATTGGTGATCAGAATTGTTCTGGGAAGCGGAAATGGGGACCCCACCCCATGCCAGATTTTGGAACACTTGTAAAGATATTTCGACCTCTGATCCTGATGGCTATCTTATCTTAACTGTTGCAAAAAGATGTGTTGTTGGTAGCAAAAAGGATATTGTGTTGCAAGAAGTGGACAGATTCTAAGATATTTTCCCTTCAGCCTTCTTTTCATTCTGCTTACTTGTCTTGAAGAATTATTGGTGTGTATAGTGATTTTTCTAAAGAACAAAAATTGGTGTATATTGATGTGTACTTGCAAACAAACACGGCTCAAGTGATAGGTGATAGATGAAAATCCAGAATGACAAAAAGGCATCATCAGGGACAGAAGGTGATTAATCTGTTGCAGTTAGTCTACGTTATTCAGTCACGATTATATTCAGCATATACTGTTAGCAAGGGAACCTGAAAGCTCAGCAGCGACAGCAAGTTGCAATAAACTGAAGCATTACCATGACTAAAAGAGGGATACATCAGATTGTTCAGACTCAGACACAAACTACAGAGTTTTCACATCAACTTAAAATCAAGATACAATGATATTTCTAG
>JAKNSH010429567.1:0-16690 GCA_027790015.1 Cymbopogon flexuosus
AGAAAATTACTTGCCATGCCGCCATGCCATTAGTTGCACAAGAATATCATTTTGTTTTTTTCACCACTTGGCTCGTTTGGCCTTGCCCTACCCACGCTCCAATGTGCCGCGTTTGTCCCATCCTCGCAATACCTTGCTTCTCAGCCGTTTCCCTGCATGCCCTACTACCCGCCTTGCTACTGCCCCCCGCCCACTGCCACACCCGGCACACCCAACACTCAATGTGTAGGCCCCCATTCTTCAGATCTGACCGTTGCTCAGTTCTTCCCCGGTCACCCCTCGCTTGATTACAAAGACAAACATGTGTTGAGGTTTTTTCCATTTTGGTTAAAAAGATATCCTAATTTTTATCTATATGAAGATTTAGGTGTAAAAGAAATTTTTATGCCAAAATATTAAGTGTTGTTTAGTGTGTAAACATCCATATCAGTTGTGGTTCCTCTCTACCTTGTCAACCTCTCCTCAAACACCGTTACTTTCACCTCTAGCTCACCAATGCAGGTACAACGTCCTTCCTCTATACCTTCTGAAGTGTGCACTCCCACCACGCCACTACGTTGTTGCTTTTAGTGCAATGCGCGATGCATGATAGAGTGCAGCGTGGTTATTGGAATACCAACATACCGCAACTAATTAATCCACCGCTAAGCCTCATCGCAGGTGCTGCCCCAAGGGATTAGCATGACCATCGAACTCGCAAAGATTAGAGTTTAAGTTGCCTTGCTTAGGTCTGCACTGCTACTCTACGACATCGCACTCTATGAACACCACACGGTTGCCTCGTCGTCATGGCCTTCGAGCCCTAGAATCCTAATCTTCCTATCAACTCCTGTTTCTCATGCACATGCAATGAGGTGCCTCTACGTGGTGGTGGCATGACCAAGCGGCTGACGAAGGCATCGTGGGTACCACCTATAGGAATATTAAGCACCTTGTATCACTATTTTGTAGGGAGATACACTTGTCAACTATGGTGGTGTGGTCTCCATTACTTTGTGCTCCTACGTCGTATTTCATTTGGATCATTTTGTATTTTAAACTTTAAATCGGTCAGTACATATTTTTACGGATTCTACATATTAATAAGAGATCATTATAAAATTTCACTGTAAAAAGACTAAGAAAACATTCTCTATCATTTATAAAATGGAAAATAGATCTACAACTACACCAAATATTTGGTTCTAGAGAAGTAAAAAAACAGTTTTACTATATTTTTATATTTTTTAGAAAATTTACAAGTTTATTGTTTCGCCACAAGGAAAAAGAAAAAACAAAAAATGGATTCAGTTCATGAAAGGCCCACGAGACAAAATCTTGCACAACAGTAGGCCCAACCTAAACTTAAATTTTACATCAGAAATGCTCGAGATTCTCAAATTCATTTTACACCCTTCCACCTTTTTCTTCTCTTTTGCACTTTCACAGCTGGAACCCTTATTTTCTTCTATTTCGTTTTTTCCTATCCTCCCCTCCAAAGCTGCCGTGTAGGTACGTATCCGTACCGTACACAGAGGCAGAAGAAATTTTGTGACAGAAATTTTCTCTCTTTATTAGTAGGTATAGATATAGATATAGATAAAATTTAGTATAGAAGATCAAGAAAACTGAATTTCTTTGCTAGGAGATGGAATATACGCCCGTTGTTGCGTCTTCTAATGTTCTTCTAGATGTTGTATGCTCTGAGTGATTCCACGAAGTGGTGATGCAATAATGAGTAAATATTTCTATTGTACTTTTTAAGATACGTAATCAATGAATAACTTGTGATACCAAATGATCTATATCCCTTGTTCCAAATTGTAAGTCATTCTAAGAATTTTAGAGAGTTAAAGTTTCTCAAGTTTGACCAAATTTGTACAATAAGATAATAACAATTATAATATCAACTAAGTATTATTGGATTATTCATTAGCTATATTTTTATAGTATATCTATTTGATGTTACAAATCTTTGTAGTTCTCTCAATACAAAACCACACTAAGCAATTCTCTTGGTATACAAGATGTCCATCTCATCAACCAACAATCACTTGCAATTAAAATTCACTAACACAAAACAATAATAATATCCACGTCAGCGAGACATATCATCCACTAACATAAATTTTAGTTGTCCACGTCAGCGTGGCACGTTATCTACTAACATTAACTAAAAATAGCTAATTTCTTTATAAGAATTGTCTGGATAATTAGATTTCATTCAAAGTTAGTAGTTTACGCAGCAACGGGCAGTCGGGCAGAGTGTTCTCATAGTATTCAATAATAATGTGATGGCGTGATTTCCTACGACTGTCGCATTATGGTTTGTGTATGTGGATTTCTCTTTGAGAAAATCGTGGATCCTTTCAACAAGGTTCAGCAAAACAAGGCATTGACGGCATGATCCAATAAAGAACAGATAAAGTCAGACGGGGAGAAGGTATTGTCGGAAAGGAGGGGTCATGCGTGGCAGAAGAAGAAAACCGATTTACATACTCCCGCCGCCTCGTAAATAATTGTCTGTTTTTTACTTTAACGATTCATGTTTGACCAATCATCTTATTTAAATTTTTTATGTAAATATTAAAATAAATAAATCATTATGAAAATATCTCTAATGATGAAATAAGTCATAATAGGAAAACTAAAATTTGTTAGAATTTTTTGAATATAACGAACGGTCAAATGAAGATTGTACAAGTAAAAACGAATAATTATTCGAGAGATGGAGGAAGTAAATATGTTTGTTTAAATAGCCCGCAGAAGATGCAACAAAAAACAGACTAGCTCACGAGCTGAAATATATTTCATTTTTTACCATACATTGGTCATTTCCCATTTGCAACTAGAAGCTCGGACCGGCTTGCCTACCATGAACAGGAACAGGCACCGAAGCTGGAGCATGATGCCGAGGGTGGTGCAGACTTTGCGATTGCAAGTCAGCGTGGATCGACGACGGTGCCGGGGCAAGATGGTTATGGCCCTGATGACCACGATGACCTGGCGCTGGCTCTTGGGCATGACGGCGATGATGATGTGGCGCCGGTGCATGGCCTTGTTTAGGCCTTGTTTTCTTGTTAGAAAGTTAGAAAGCGGAATTTCTGTAGTATTTTGTTTGTATTTGGTAATTATTATTTAATTATGAACTAATTAGACTTAAAAGATTTGACTCGTAGAGACAAACTGTGTAATCAGTTATTTTTTATCTACATTTAATGCTCCATGCATGCGGCCAAAGATTGATGTGATGGTGATGTGATGGTGAGAGAGTGGAAAATTTTAGAATTTTGAGGGGAAGAGAACAAGGCCTTAGTTACCAAAGTTTCGCACCAAATTCACTATACAAAAGATTCTCCATCACATCAAAATGCCGGTACATGCATGAAGTACTAAATATAGATGAAATAAAAAACTAATTGCACAGTTTTTTTTCTTCGAAAGATCCGTTTTACCGGCTTTCATTGATAAGTAGAGAGCAAATATATATATATATAAGGCAGCGGCAAGAAACCACCACAAAGGCGAAGCCTACACACGCAAACACAGTAGAGCAAACGAGGACCCAACAAAGATGCGATACCGGAGCTCCCGACGCAGGAGGACATGGCTAGTCATGCCCAGCTCAAGCATGCGCAAGAGCAGCTCCGACTTCCGACCATGGGCACCTGTCCTGCCACGAGATATCACGACCGAGTCAATTCCACAGCGACGCCTTCAGGAAGGTTACGACGCACAGTGCGCCGCCGTCGCTCGTCCAAGAATGGACCGGGTTTTCACCCGTGGAAGGTGCTGAGGACACGATGCCCCCCAACAGGGAAAACGACGCCTGCAGGCTTCACCGTCGCAAGGCTTTCGCCCAAGGAACCTCAGAACAGACGTCGGCCGATGCCGGATCCCAACCAATCACCACCGCCATCGCTGCCAGCCATCCTGCAGCAGCCTTGCCTAAGGGGCACCGACGCGCCGGTTGTGCAAAGCAGCCGAATAGCTGCGTCCATCACCCCCGCCGACCAGACGAACTGCCGAGGACCAGCCTCACTCCACCGTGCGCGTCCACCTGCTACACGTCGAGGCCGTTGCCGACCGCCGACGCCAGCCCTGATACTCGCCTCCATGCCACCGATCCAGCAGACGTAAGGCGCGTGCCCCACCATTTAGGTGCCGCCCCAGCCCTAGGGCCACCGCATCCGGACGCGAAGTCTGAAACACGGCAACCCTTGCCGACACCACCACCTCCGGTCCTGGCCACGGTAGAGGCCATGGCCGGCATCGCAGCAGCAGCCTTGGCCGACGTAATAGCAGCAGCCGGGCCATCAGAGGGAGGGATGACAGAGAGGGGCGTCACCCCTAGCGCCTACACAAACCCGGCCGCCACCGCCACGCCTCCGCAGCCACCACCGCACCGCCTCCGGACCGTCCAGATCCGGCCACCTGGGACGCGGATGCGGCCTCTGGGCGCCGGATCGAGCCGCCCGGGCACAGGTCCGGCGATCTCGCCAGCCGCCGCCGTCGCCGTTTGGACCAGAGGATAGGACGCAGGAGCTCCTCCAGGAGCAGCGCGGAGGAGCCTGCCGCCGTCCCCAGCATCGGCTCGAGCACCAGCCGGCGCCGCCATAGCCGCAGCGCCCCTCTCCGCCGAGCTCCACGCCGCCTGCACGGGGGAAGGGTCGCCGCCAGCTGCAGCGCGCGTCGCCATAGCAAGGGGAGGCCCCGCCGCCGCCATCCCGGCCGGCCGGGCGGCCAAGCCGGCAGCCAGCTCCGGCGGCGGCGTGGCTGTAGAAGAGGAGGGAAGGTGGCGGCGCTAGGGTTGCTGGAGGGTCCTCCCGTGTCGCCCGCGTGGGGGCGGCGCGGGGGCGAGGGACACTCTGGATCAAAACCACTAATTGCACAGAAATGATCCACTTAAAGAGCATTTATTAATAAAACATTGTGCAAACATTGTCAAATTTAAATCATTCTTAAAGAGCATTTATTAATAAAACATGTCACAACAAAAGAAATGATATTTTGCACAAATTTTTGAATAAGACAGGTGGTCGAACTTAGGATTGAAAAAGTCAAACGGACTATAATTTAGAACAGATTTCATATCTGAAAACAGAAATCAAAATACAACCAATTTTTAATGTTCATGTGGTGAACAAATATGATAGAAACTCATTTTATCACTAACGTGTGTCGTTGACCGTGAAAGCATTTTGTTTGGCTAGTTCCATTTAGTACAAAATGAAACTACTTTGTTTAGCCTAATCTTAAACTCTTATAAAGCAACTCTTACAAAGCTAAGACCCACCAGTCTAATTCTCTAGCACCTCCCCTTAAACCACATCATCCATGGATCCCACCACCACCACCACAAGTCCTCATTTAAGCTATCCACCTCATAAATCCATTATTAGATCCATTTATATTCAACTACTTATGATAGTCCGTAAGATAGATTATCCACTAACATCCACTAACAGTAACTTACAATTGTTTATCTTGGTGTACCAATAATCTTATTTCGAATCATGAACAATTTTCGTGGCAACGCGCAGGGTATACCATCTTGATCCTTGAGACCATTAAGGTTATTGTTTACAACTCTCACTTATCTCTCTTTCATTCATCAAATGGGCATCAAAACCAAGCTTAAATTCCCACGACAATGCACAGGGAATCCACTTAGTTACTCAATGCAAGCGTCCTAATCAATTCTATTAGCAAGGTGATCCGCCACTAGAGCACACAACACAAGAGATTAGCAAGTAAACTAGCTAGCCACTCCTAGGTGAACTAAGCAAGTAAAGAAACTAACTACTCCCTCCATCCTAAATTGTAAGTTGCTCTAATATTTTTGGCGAGTCAAGATATTTCAAGTTTGACCAAATTTATATAGTAAGATAATAACTCTTATCATGCCTATTTAGTATCATTGGATATTATACCTATTTGATGTCACAAACCTTAATTTTGATCAATTTTGAGATGATTTAACCCCTCCAAAATTCTTGGAACGACTTACAATGTGGAAATGGATGGAGTAGCTACTAAAACACGAACATAGTGGTTGAGTAGGAAAGGCACAAGCTCTCGCTCAACTTTTGATTTTTGGCTTAGAACCTGTTTGGTATAGTGTAGTTTGGACAATGGCTTCCCAAAGAAGCTTCACAAACGGAGGAAAGGAACGACCATAAGTAGACTATGCTTAAATTTTTATATTTTAGTACAAATGGAGCAATGCATAAAATTTAACATTTTAACTTCTAGTCAGCTTATTTTTAGCAATTGAGCACTTTATCAAACATTCTGACCCCGCATGGTTCTTAGCTTCTTAGTGTACTGTAGCAACAAGTCATTTTTATCCCTTTGCGCGCGGCGGTGCCCGACGGTTCTAATGTACTATTTTTGCTCCCATCCATTATCTTTTAACAAAAAAAAAACAAGGAGTGAGTGAATCCACTATTTTTGCTCCGATCCATTATCTTTGGCTTCTCTGCGTGGTGTAACAACGAAGCGAATGCTTGAAGTTATGTTAAATAGGGTCTAGCTTTATAATGCATCTAAGAGAATGTTATTTTCAACTCATGGGTTCGCTCCACATGTAAATGAACATATTTCTCCTCATTAAGAAGACATGAACATATTTATAATTTTTATTATTACTAAATATCTAGACATGCAGTAGCACTAGTAAGAAGAGTATGACAATACTTTTTATATTTGTTTTAAAATTTATCAATGTTATTTTCAAATTTCAATGGCAGGTACTACGTTGATTCATAGCAAGGCGTATGAGAAGTCTCTGTCAATCTCAAAAGTCAAGATCCATCAAAGGTATTAATACAACTTCCTAGCCGTAGCAACATCAACCAAGAGAAACACCTGGGACTACTAAACATCAGCCTACAAAAATACTTTGCACTGAAATACTGAACTACTACATCCGTTCAAAAAAAAAGTTGTGGCATGCTGTCACACTCAGGTCGGACCCTACGGCGGAGAAAGCAGGGCAACTTGGGTCCGGGTGGATGCATTGACTGCCTTGGCCGCCGCCCGCGCAGGAGGAGAAGGGGCACTGCGCGCCTCCCTGCCACCGTCCACGACACGTCATCCAATTCCATATTGAGCCGGTTAAGATTTAGGAAAATTAACAGACTAGGAAATCAAGTTTGTTTACCAATTGGAGAGGAGAATCCAAATCTATGAGGATTTCCTAGTCTGATTAGGAAACAAGTCTCCTAGAAGGGACTATAAATACTAGGAGCATGCAATCATAATTAATTAAGGAATAGATGAGCAATAGCTCTCCTATCTCTCTCTCCCCCTACCCTAGCCGCCTCCTCTTTCCTGCCCTGCCTCGCGCGCACGCCACCCCCTGCCCGCGCCAGCGCCGCCAACGCCACCGCCAAGCCGCCGCAGCCAGTGCTGCTGGCCGACCCTCGCCGCCATCCTCGCCCCATCTACCGGTCAACGATCGTCGTCAAAGGGCCCCCAACTAGGGACCTTAACACCTAGTATTCGGAGCCGTTCCGATCTGCCACGCCGCTGCAATGGAGAACGACCCAAACATCAAGGAGATCCTCAACGAGTTCTCAACCTCGATCCTCAAGAAGATGGACGCCATCGCCGGCAAGCTCGTCAACGTTGACAAACGCCTCGCCATCCTTGAGAAGGAGAGACCAGCAGATCTGATCCGATTGGAACAGGAGAAGGAGGCGCTCGCCGTCAACATGGAGGTCGCCGCGAGGCACTCCATGGAGGAGGCCAGTCGCAAGTTCCTTCGTCAACATGCCTAGAACCTCACAACACCGTTCATGGCGGAGATTGCCGCCGGGATTGGGGAGAAACTCTTCGCCAACAAGCGCAAGGAGGACGCGACCAGCAACGACGTCTTCCCCGTCCTAGGGATCCACCAACAGGTAAACATCTACGCTGCAGAAAAGCCCCATGACTAGATCACGATGCAGCCGCGGCATGACGTCGACAACCCCAGCTACGTCCTCGCCCTACCAGCGCAAAGGATGACGTCGTCGGCTACATCACCGATGAACATCAAGGACGTCTCGACACTGCCCCCTCGACCGTTGAAGGAGCTGCATGCCAAGGAGTTGACGGCACGTCGCCGTGTAGGTCTTTGCTTCTACTGCAACAGGCCGGCGGGGCACATGGACCCGTGCGACTACGACGCCGACATCGACGACGACGCTGACGACCCGGCTGGCAGTCGCGTCAACATGATCATCGGCAGGAGCCACTCTAGGGTGCAGGGCGCCCACCCCTCTACCTAGACGTCATGATCATCGGGAACTTGGTGTGCGTGATGGTCGACTCTGAAGCCACGCACAACATCATCAACGTCCACCTCGCCCGCAGGCTTGGCCTCAGGGAGCATCACATCGATGCCAGGATCCTATTAGGGACTAGGGAAGAGGTACCATGCCACTCAGCCTCCCTCCATGTTCCTCTACAGGTCGACTTCGACGCCATCACCATCGACGCCTTCCTCCTCGACATCGGGCGTGACTTCGACATGGTGTTGGGAGCACCTTGGCTACACTGCTTGGGGCACGTCTCCTGGGACTTCGCCAACGAGGAGATCCAATACAGTCGGGAAGGGCGCTGGCACACGCTCCGCGCTCTTCCCCGATGGCTGGCGCAGGTGGCCCTCCCAGTGGCCACGCTGGAGCACCACGAGCCTCCGCCGCAGCAACAACATCGCCCAATGACGAAGGCGCTCAGAGCTCGGCAACCACGCGCCCTGGACCTCATCCACGACGTCGACGATATCATCTTCGAGCACATCAGGCGCGCGGTCAGGTAGGATCGGGAACTCGCTCTGTCGCCTTGACGATCATGGATGGCGAGGCCGACAATGCATGGAAGGTCGGGGAAGGCCTCATCTTCTTTGACGGTCGCCTCTACCTCCCCGCCTCACCACCATTGCTTCCTGATGTACTGCAAGTGCTACATGAGGCGGGCCCCATGGCAGTAGAGCTGCTGGCCCTGGAAGCACACGCTCCACCGATGGAGGAGCGAGCTACTACATTGCCCTCGTACATCATGCTGGGACGATCATGGGATAGCCGTCGCTAGGTGACGGGAGCCACGGTGGCCTTCTTCGACTTACTGGGACGCCTACTGCTCTGCACTAACAACGTCAACATCGACCTGCTGCCGCACTCAGGACTCCACTGCCTCCTTCCACGGGACATCGCTCCAGGTACATTCATATTTGGAGATATGCTGGACCTCACCAACTCTCTGGAACGAACATCCCCTCAACGGTCTGGCGTGGCCTACCGCTTTACCACAACAAGGCGGATGGGAATAACGTCCGCAACTTCACAACCCTACCTTAGAACATGGCTCTCTTCGAAAGGTGGCATCAGTCCCTCGGCGTCTCTTGCAAGAGGCTACATCGGCACGCTCCAATACTGCTTCAGCTTCTTCCTGCTATGGACCAGGCCGAACATCATACTTAACGACCCACTCCATGGTTGTTTAGTATGCCTGACGGAGGCAATCTCTTCGGACGGACCACCATCCAGGCACGGCCCCCTGCCCGCGCCAGCACTGCCCACGTCGCCGCCAAGCCGCCGCGCTGCCGCAGCCGGCCGACCCTCGCCGCCATCATCGCTCCATCAACCGGTCAACGATGGTCGTTAAGGAGCCCCAACTAGGGAGCTTGACACATGCTTTATTAATATAAATTTTTTTCAAGAATGATTAAAATTTGACTATGTTCGCATATATTTTTAAATAAGATAGGTGATCAAATTTGAAGTAAAAAGACCAAACGAACTATAGTTTAGAACATAGAGAGTAATAAATAGTCAAAAAAAAATACACTTCCCAGTTGAAGACTTGAAATAATTATTTTTTTACTAATTAATAAACCTTTTAGAAAAATATGACACTAGGTCCATATTTTATCGGTAACATGTAAAATCTTTACTTTGAGAAGCTCAAAAGGTACTGTGGCCTCGTTTAGATGCCCAACTTTGGGCGTGCAGAATCACTGTTCCGCACTGTGAGGCACTGTAGCAATTTTGTTTTATTTGGTAATAATTGTCCAAACATTGATTAATTAAGCTCAAAATGTTCGTCTCGTAAAGTACAACAAAACTGTACAATTAGTTTTGATTTCATCTACATTTAGTACTCCATGCATTTGCTGATATTTTGATGTGATAGGAATCTTCTTTTTCACGTTAAATTTGGGAGAAAATTTGAGGAACTAAACAAGGCAAAATAAAAAAAAGCAAAAGCGAAAGAGCGAAGATTGCAAACTGGGCAAGTGGGCGTTGTGCTGCCACCGCCGCGGAACCCGGCTTTTACTAGCTCCCGACGCGTCGCCGCCGCCGACAACTGCACGGCTGGCGACTGGCGTGTCGATCCCTCCCGCTCTCCTCTCTTCTCCTCTCCTCGCCGGATCCCCACCCGCAGCGCGCGCCCCTCTCCGCGTCGAGTGGGGGTCAGAGATCCGTTCGCGCGAGGACTGGTCCATTCTCGGGTTGGTAAGCAACCTTCGCTCACTTTCTTGAGGTGGGATTGCGTCCCATCAACCCAGATTCTCTTCTCCCCGTCCATTCGTTGTTAGCGCTGGGTATGTGCGTCGCTAACCCGATCTGTCCGTTCATGGCTCGATTAGGGTCACCTTCTCCAGCTCGCGAGATCGACACTGGTTGGCACCGATTGTAGCACTTCCTGGCGCCTGATTGGGTCGCTCGCCGGTGCGGTTTGCCCTCCACGGATTCGAGGCTTGGTTCTGTTGAACCCCCATGACCCAACCGAAGTCGGCTCCTGGGAGGAGGGAGATGGGCAGGGGGCGGTCGCCAGAACCGCTCGATTTCTTCATATGGACTGTCGAGGTTGCTCATCTGTGTTCCCCCCTCTTTTGATTTGCTACTGCAAAAAATGCTATTTTTTCGGAAACTAGTGGTATTTATCTTGTGCATTGCTGCTACATACTGTAGGCTTTAGTTTGGGAGAATTAGCTAGGAGATTGGGAAATCCGTGAAACAGTGTTCGACCCACTGGCCATCCTTGGCTTGTTGTCAGGGTCCATGGAGAAGGAATATACCGTAGGGTCACATAGTTCTAAATGTTTACCCATTTGAGTTTCAACCGTTTTGGAGTGGATTTGGTGATATTGTTGGTTATAAGCCTAGCTTTTTAAGCTGTCACTTTGCTAGGCGTTTGGGAAGTCAGTAGTATGATTTCTTAAAAGCAGTCTTAGGAGCTGGATATTTTATATGTTGTTGTCCCTTTCAGTTTAATGTACTATCAGTTCTGGTGACCACTGAGTATTGAGGTTTCAGTTATTCAATTGTTCTCTGACTTCTCCTACATGTGATACATTAGATCTTTTTCTTTTTTTCTTTTCTTATATTGTCCCTGGATTCTTTCATTTTGATGGCTTTGGAACTTGCACATTAGAGAGGCTACCATACAATTATCATAAATGCTAACCGTTAAATAGTTGATGAACCATAGTTTACCGTTATGCCTTTTAGTCGGTGTGTAAGTAGAGTTAAATGGCCTAAATGGTTTTCTATAGTACCACTAAAATACATATTTATGTATGTAAAATTTAAATATACAAGAAAATATACACATTTATGTATATAAAAATATGTATTCTAGCAAATAATTTTTTTCGGAAAGAAACTAAATCCCACTCCACTTTATCTGTTTACAACATTGATTAGTTGAGTACCGATGTGGTAGTTGTAATCCTTCTGTTTGACTAAACAGTGAATAAAATAGCCATTTAGTCCATTTAATCATGTCTAACTCTATCTGTTCATGCTGCTTGGGCTGTTTTAGACAGTTTAAACATGTTTACACAGTCCAATCGTTTATAGGGTCTAAGAGACATGATTTGCCTTTGTTTAGGGTGAACAGTGACCATAGTATATATCCTTAGCTGAATCTTACTCCCTCTATTCCGTTTTACCAGGCGTACAGACGTTTTCTGGTTTGGCCACAATACCAGGCGTTGGCTAGAGCATCGAGGGGAATAGTCATTACTGCGCCTACTCAGAATATAGAGCGTCGCATGCATGCTTACATGCATAGCCATTTTATACACTCGTTGATATTTTATTGGAGGGAAAACAGCTTCTGGTCAAGGAATTATTTCATATGTAGAATTATAAATGAGCCATTTTGAGATTTTTACTTAGATTGTGAATGTTCAACCTTACAAGAGCTCAATTTAAGGCCTGCTGACATCCTACCCAACCATAGGCTTTGAGATCTTGTCCCAGTCAAGGCCTGCCCTGGCCGAAGAATGACCCAAGACCAACAAGCCCAAGCTCATCACAAGCCCAACCTGCTCTAGCTTCATAAGACCTTATCATAGTCCAACATGGTGTGTTTGGTGTTACTTGAATGGGCAGATTATTATTGCTTAGTTAATCAAACTTTTTTGTTTTGTTTTATTTGATGGTTTGGCAGACAATCAAACTTTAGATAAGAGATTAATATTCTGCAGCAGGCAGCTCCATTTCTCAAAGATATTTGTTCTGCTTCTTCTTTCTCTATCATATATATTGTTCGTCTCAAACTCTGAACTTAAGTCAAATCGGGCTTCATTGTTATGTCATGTCAGATTATTAAATTAGCAGCATTAGTTTGGTACTTCGATTGACCAGTTAATAAGACATTTTCTGAGCTAGACCTAAGCAGCCGTGGTACGGGAACGTGGCCTAGGTTCCCGTTCCAGGAACTTCGTCCCGGTACGCGGCACGGGGACACGGCGGGACGTCGTCCCGATCGACGATGGAATGTGACTCAGAAACAGGAACGTCGAGTCGTCTCTGTAGGTTTGGACATCGTAGATTCGTAGCTTTTGTGCGTGTGCGGCGGCTAGGATGGGGTGCATGGGCTTGTGTGGGCTTAAGGTTCAGTTAATGATGGCCCAATATAAAATTAAAACAAAAAAACAAATGATAGGAAAAAATTAACGATGGGAGGAATCGAACTCTGCAAAACAACACACAACAGAAAGACTATCCTCCATGCAGTAACCACCACGTCCCCGACGCGTTCCTTGTAAGGTTGGTACGCGTTCCTCTATTAATAGGAACAAGACGAAGCTGTATACCCCCTCGTTCCATTGTTTTTTAGAATGTCGTACCACGTACCACGTTCCCGTACCAATGTACCATATTCCCTACGTTCCGGGAAACTGGCTGCTAAGAGCTAGACTAATACTCCATCCTCAAACAGAAAGTGGTTGGGGCTATGATTGGTCCTTGTTCAGGCTAAGCTAGGTTGGAGTAGACAGCTCTGGGAGTAGACCAAGGTCAAGCTGATTGTTAGTGATTGTATTGCTACAATTGTTTTGTTTCGTTCTCTCTCATTTCTTGCTACAGCATAGTTTTGTTATTATTTACTTCTTTAGATACACACTAAATCACTTTGTAACTGGCTTGGTCTTTGTTTTTTTGGTCATTGCAAAACATATCACTTATTATTTTCCCCATTGCTTATATATATCGAAATGCCAAACTAACTGTACCATAAATGCATTGTTGTTTTCTGTTAAAAGTCTGCCTCTGTGTTGATCCTTTCTTCTATTCTTAGACAGCCCTATTTTATGCTCTCCTTCCAGTTTCCTAAGTTGAATGCTCTGAAGCTTGAAATTCTCTGGCTTGTTTGCTTATTTGTTTATTACACCATAGAAGAATCTTTTGCCCAAGTACAAAAGGGTTTACATAGTTGGTTAGGTCATGTGCAAGACAGATTATAGTGTTATTTGACAACCTGGCATCCATTTCACTGTTATTTTATCTCCTCTTGCCATTAGTATGTTCCTTGATTTTCATTCAGCATATCTGGTTGCAGTTTAGTACAATTTCATCTTTGAATTTCATGAGTTTCTGATCTAGAATCGTGTCGTATGTTAAGCTTTTATAGTTTAGATTAGAACCATATTTGGGCCAGCATAGTACTTTTAATTTATTATGACTACAGTTGGTAGGGTCCAATGAAAGAGTTCAAGGCTATATTGTCACCTCAAGATGTTTGACTATTCACCTAATAAGTTAACTATTTTCTTTCAGGATGTTGGTTTATGGCTTGAAGAAATAAATCTTGGTGGCTACAGACAAGTATTTGAAGAAAATGGTGTCAATGGAGAATATCTAGAAAGCCTGTCCATGTTTACTACCGAGCAGATTCTGCGCTTTATTAGGCGGTGCCATATGAAATGGGGAGACTTTATCACACTGTGCAAAGAGTTGAGGCGCATTAAAGGTTTGTATAAGTATTGTTCTTAGCCTTTCACACCAATGACTATCTATATCCCATTTCTTCTATGTTCTACCTTATAATAGTTGTGCTACATATATACTCATTTTCTCTTTCAGTTCCACTTGACTTACAACATGCGAAGTAGTCTGTTGGAAAGAAATTTTCATTTCCTCTCACTGATGATATCCTCTCTCTCTCTCTCTCTCTCTTTCTTTTTTTTTTTTTTTTTTTGCATTTACAAAAGCAGCCAAAATACTAGTGTTTGTAATGCTAAAAGCTCATTCCTTGGCTGCTCACTTATGTAGATTGCTTAGCTAATTCTTTTGCTGAAGTTTTGTGCATATAAAGTGTCATTGCAAAGTTACCGGCAGCAGTTTGAGACTTGAGTTAATCATTACTCCGTTACCAAATGTATGTGGCACTACATTTGTTCTATAATAGATGTTTTAACTTCTGGCCATCAACCCTTTGAATTTTTCACCGTTGTTATAGATAAAATATATGTTAAACAGTAAAAATTATGTTAAGATTTGCCACAAATAATACTGGATATAGTTAGAAAAAAAGAATTCTTAGTGGTCCATTTGACACAGTATGAACACCTTAATGAGAACAAGTCAGACCAGGCGGGATATTGTTTGTAGGTCAGCTATGAACTTATGCGGTTAAGCCTCAGTATCATTCGCTTCAACCAATGCAGTGCGCCTACCTAGTTATGGGCTGATCCCTTCAGAATGCTGGACTCGTTGATAATGATAACGTTGATGCGACAGCACTTTTGAGAATAGTAAGGAGAGACTATAAGCAAATAGGTTGTGTGGTTGAAGCTACTATTTTGGTTATTTCTGTTTTGGGTAGTTTCAATGTGTGACTAATATGTTTAGCATAGTGACTAGTGAGGTTTTGGTAGTTCAATATATGCTGCTATTGAATATTGGATTTCTTTGCCATGAAACGCAGCCCGTAAGCAGGTTTTTGAGTTGTTTCGTTTGTAATTTTGAGATATCATGCTTTTGTCTATATGTAATCTTTGAAAGTTTGCTTGAACTCTAAATGAAGTTTGGTCTGACTAATGACGATTGTAAAATCCAGTTGCCTGCCTCAAAGGAGAGCAAGAAGTCCGCAGGCCATGGTGGGCACCGGCATGCCTCTCCATAGTGTTTGTGAGGGCGGCCAAGCAGAACAGGAAGTCCCGGGTTGTCTCCTTGAAGCTGGAACCATAATGCTTCTCGAGCACTTCTAATCGTCGCCTGTGCTCCTAGTCCTCCAGCTCTACAGGAGGCAGCCTGCGCGCACACTGTCGTGCGCTAGTCCAAAGTAGCATGAAAGCTGTTTTCGCTCAATCTGGGTGCATCATGCTCTACTATGTACAACTGGTCTCTCTTATCCCCGTGTTAGTTCTTCATATATATATATATAGGTTTGGAACAGTAATCTATTGTGGACAAAGAAAGAAACATATAATGTGCAGATGGTCCCTGGCTCCCTGCAAAGGTCTGCTCTCCACTTGCAAATCTTCCTTAGTCGTTATGGTGCATGCGATTTGCTAAAAGAATAAAAGATTGGCCAAGACCTCATTGTCCCGTGCGCCTATTTCACGATTCTCTGTGGTAGGACTTCACCCAGGAAGTCAGATTCGGCATACATGCTATCTTTTGTATCTATTATGAATACATTTAGTGGTAAATAATAATATAGTCATGTTGTATTCTCCAAAAAAAAAAATATATAGTCATGTGATCCCTATATAAACCAATTTCTAGAGTTTAAGTTTTTTTTTATTTGACCGAGTTTATAGGAAAGGGGCAACTGTATTTATTTATTTATATCCTTAAATGAACACATTATGAAAATATATTTTGTGGTGTATGTGTATCTAATGATACTTATTTATTATTATAAGATTTGACGTTCTTTCTTACAAATTAAGTTATTTTTTAAAAAACATAGTCGCCACATCTGTTCAAAGTATTGATTGTTTTGATTTTTAAATACATTTTTTATTATATATCAGTATGTTTAGATATATAGCAAACTTTTAATATCTAGAAAGCTAAAATATTTTATAATTTGAAATGTAGAGATTACATGACAAATATACAAAGTATACTTTTAAGGTGAATGTATATATGTTGTCTTAGTCTTTAAAACAAATATTCTCGCCATCCAAAAATATAAGTCATTCTTGCATTATTGTAAACTCAAAGCTACAAAGATTTACCCTGAGGTACCCTTTTTAGCTTCATAATTAAGCATGCAATTCATCCATACTCCCTCCGTACTCATAAAACTTGACGTTTAGGACAGCGATACGGTCTCCAAAGTGCAACTTTGACTTTTTGTTTCTACAAAAATATTTATCAAAAACTGAAATATATATACTTTTATGAAAGTACATGTGAAGACAAATCTATTTATATAGTTTTCATATTTCTAAACTCAAAAACTTGAAAGTTATTCA
>JAKNSH010429576.1:0-11921 GCA_027790015.1 Cymbopogon flexuosus
GTTTCTGGTGGCTAATATATTCTCCAATCGGCTTCTACCTTGAGCCTGGCACTTGGTATCCCAACGCTGTATGATACTCGAACGTGTAAAGAGACAAGCGGCTGAGATGGTCACTAGAATTAACATATTGTTACCTTAATGATTTGAGGCCATATATGTTTGTCTCCGATGGATGTGTGTATTGCAGGTTCAGTGTATATATTGTGGTGTTGTTTAGTACATAAAATTCTCACTCTCACCCAGAACTTTGCAATCTTTATACAAACCGGGACTCTTGTAAAGAAACCATTACACATTCTCTACTACAATATAAACGCAAAATTTTGGTTCTCGCGTATAAAAGGTAGCAGGTCACTAACTGACGTCTCCTCAGTATTTGGCATCGACTTCGAGATATCTTCAAGTGAAAAAGGAATGCTGCAAGAGAAATGAAATTATGAAACGAGTGTAACTGAACAAATATCATTTGGGGTATGAAAACTAGAGCCTATAAATTTTCAGGGAATAGACCTGGAATCATCATCCAGCAGGACTGAAAAGCTGGAGACGCTATTTGATTCTTCACGCAGCATAGCTCTCATGCTTGATATGAACTATGGATAGTAAAGGACATTTACATTATAAAAATGGATAGTAAAGGACATTAAACGAAGGTTGCTAGCATTTCGAACCAAACAGTGCGAGACTAAATGTATAAAGCCTATCGTCTTACCTCGGCTGAAGTTACGTTTGTTCCATTTGAATCATCCCAATACATACCGACTATCCGCTCTATCTGCTGCAAACTGAGAGCCTAAACAAATAGCTAAATGAGTACGGAATAGTGTTAGGAAAATGACACAAGAATCACGTACAAAGCGAACACTTACCGGGCAAATATCATTACATATCTCTTCCCATGTCCTTATTGGCTTCAGAGAAATCACCTGATGAATGGAAGGGGGAGGGGTATATTTGAGAAAAAAGTATCAAAGTTTCATATAGTTCAGTTTGTGTACAAGAGCCACAAAGGTTTGCTTCTTAACGAGAAAATGATTCAAACCACGAAGTCAATAGCTTGTCTTATATGCCGCAGTGCTACCCATGCGGAGTCTGCAAACTGGGTCAAAACAAATCATAAATTAAAGGATTTATAAATTCTCTTTTAAGAAAAGGCATGTAAAAATGAGAGTTAAGAAAAACACGTTCTTGGTCCTACTTTCAAAAACTGATATATCTCGAAATGTGACAGAAAATGGCAGATATATAGCCCTAAAGTTTTATGAAATTTGTAACCCCTTCGTGAAATCCAAACCTAGACTGACTAACAGAGCCCACCCATAGCTCCACATTTCCTATTGAAAAATAGAGTGGGCAAGGGCAACGAAGCCCCTTCTTGATAACTTGGGTGTAACGTTTTAAAATTTGGGTTTTTGTTAAACATTAAGAACAGTGAACTGGTGTTCTTATGTAATTTACCCTTCACAATGTATCCTACTACAGCAGAATAGATAAGTGAACCACCTCTTGACTGACGTCATTGCACCAATATCTTAGTTGAGTTAGCCCATCTTTGATGTATTGCCCATTGCTAAAGGAACAGCACTCACGCCTCAACAGGAGCCTGTTTTCAAATAAGAGAGCGCCCCAGGAACAGAAGTGAACTGTTCATACTTCCAAGAGGAAAATATGACAGAATGACCCAAAGCTTACCTGTTAAACAATTGCACATTGACCATAGAAAATATTTGGGTAAGCAATTTGTGGACCAAAATTGAGGGAACCTACAAAGTAAACCACATTAACATTGTTTCTGAAATAATACAAATGGCATTGATGATTATACTCATTTAGCACCTACATGATTGGCTCTGAGAACATGCAAATAGCTGTTGAAGATTTTCACGATGCTCAGCCAATGCATGAGTTGGTCCTGTTGGCCCAAGCCACTAGCAGGAGACATCAAGGCCTTTGCTTGATTTGAGTAAGAAGTTCTTGGATCCTAAAGATTTAGAAATTCCCCAGATTTTCAATAGGAAAAGTTGACAGTGGATGGTTCCTTTGCTCAAGAAATGAGGTACCTGTATGCACAACTCAAGCAATGGGTTTAGCTCCTTTTTCATTTTGTCACTTATCACTCCATACACCTTTTCAATCTGATCGATTAGCTGCTGCTTGAAGAGCAAAGCCGGATATCTTGCTTCAATTTGGTGAAATGTGGTAACTCCATCCACTGATTGAGCACTGAGACAAGCAAGTCCACTGCTTGATGTTTGATTGGCTTGAAAAATCCTTTCACAGGAAAATCTTCGTCTATGTGGAGTTGAGACAGTTGCCCTGGTGGCTTTAAATGAGCGTTGCAGGAGAACTGACAATGTGGATAAGTTGGACAGCCAGTAAGCCAAGCCTCTTGTATCATGTTGAGCCTTGAAGTAAGAACATTGATAAATATTACAGGTACTGGAAAATTGGATGCATAAAGCTGTATCACATAGAACTATAAGGTACAGGCTGCAATGTATGACCTACTGGAGTACCACTACAGCATACGGAGCTTAAAAAACTCAAGAGAAGTGCCACAAACCTCAGTTGCTGAGTTTACAACTTGTATAATACTGTCAAAGACACTTGTTTTTGCTTCTTCAAAAGATCTCCAATGAAGAAGACAATAGTATATAAGAGAAGCAGCAATAGGTTTTCTCCCAGAGAATCCAAGATACTGGGTAATATATTTCAGCAATAACTGCTGATGATTCTGAGGTTGCTGGTGCTGAGAAGGATACCAAAAATAAATACAGCTACCATTCAATGCTGAGGGTTTATGACAGAATGAGGTAGTAGAGAATAGCACACACACACCTGATATACTTCATTAAATAACCTTTGCCCATTTTCATAATCCTTGTGGTTAATCAAATCAAGGGAACTACCCTACATTGTTTAAAATAAAATATTTGATAGATCAATTGACTTGTAAAGTAAATTCAAATGAGATGGAGCCGTGTTTGAGAAAAAAGAATGGCATGCACCCATATACTTGGTTAAACTACCATTGAGGGTCTCATTTCTGTTGGACCGGTTGAGGACTTCATTTCAGCATATGGTACGTTGCCATTTAAAATATGACCACTTTCTTGACATCTCTGTTGAAATGCATCTACCAGTTCAGATTAGAATATTATCAGCAATTCAAATTGAGCACTACTGAAGATATATTACATGGATCATACTGATTTTAGAGCATGCAGCTTGAGAAGACTTTGCTGTGGATGGAGGGGTTGCAATTGCTTGTTGACGAAGCAACTGATTTTCAGCCTCTAAGTTGGCAGCTTTCCCTTCTAACCTGTATTTGTGGAAGGACAGAAACAATTTAAAATTAGCCACAAATAAGCACAATATGAAGACAAATGAAATGAATTACCGCCACAAAGAGTTAATTGTCTAGGTAAAATACCTTTCTAAGTTCCCTCGAAGCTCAGTAACAAGTACAGCAGAATCTTCAATCTTCTTCACCAAGTCATCATTCCTTTTTAGGAGGTCTTCATTTCTCCTCATTAGATCTTCATTTGTTCCATGAGCCTCAGTATGTGCATTCTTGACACCTTCGCCATCTTGTTTCTCCATTACAAAGTTAGACAGTCTAGATATGGCATCTACTTGAAGCCTAATTGATACAGACATTAGTCTCTGAAATGATGACGAATGATCTGTAATGATGGCATTGTAGTCGACAATTAGAGAAAGATATTTAAGATACCAACTTTTGGACAGTATCTTGAAGCTGGTGGGCCCTGTATTCGCTATCCCTAACTTTCTTAAATAATACATCGTTTCTCTCCTGAGCTTCAACAAGGGACCTCTTGATTGCTTCATTTTCTTGTCTTTCAGCTTCCAAAGAAGCTTCCATATTCTCCTTAAGCCTGTTATGGGACAAAAACAACACTACAACTTCATAGCGTTGAATAGTAGTAATGAACATAAGAAATAACTATTTAGATTAAGCAAGAAAAGGGGGAAATGCACAACACCTAGGTATTGCGATGCATGCCACATAGCCCTAGATTGATGAACTGTTTCAATCTACCTCAGATATTCATAAATGCATTTATTTTTATTTTCTGCTGTTACCATTCCTTCAAATTTGATATTCTTGCAATTTGCAAGACCCAAAGACATTCTGCATGCACGTGGTACATTTAAGATCAATGTCTCTCTTTGCATGTGTATTTTTTAGAACATGTGACCTTGATCCATTCTAATGTTTCTAAAAGGTAGTGTGATATAAGAGTGTCCGATCATGACAATATATAATTGTCAGGATATGTTTGGTACAAAGAGACAACTAGGTGCTATATTAACAGCATGCATGGTCAAATAGGTGCAGTTTTTATTATGGAACCACATGCCTCACACCAGTGATCTTGTAGCATGGGAAGAAATTCCAAAAAATCGACGAATTTGGCACAACTATTCAGACAATTAGAAGGTTTAGTAAAATGGGGTGGTCATTTGAAACATACAGGAAAACACCTTTCATTTACCTTTTGAATTTCATTTCAGGAAATAAAAAAACATCTCATGCCTGTACTTGTAATATAATATCTGTAAATAATGTTCAAGGTACATACGAATTTATAGTATTTTGAAGATGCTCAACTTTTTTGTTGGCTTCTTCAGTTTTCATCAGTAACTCTTCATTTTTATATTCACTTTCAGTGAGTGCTTCCTTCAGGGCATCCTTCTCATGTTTCTCAGATAGCAGCAAAGTGTCTTTCGCTGTGTTATCACCAAGCCTGAAATTGAATCAGTTATTATGGGCTTATGTCTAGCAGCATCTACATTTATGTAAACATGCTTAAAGCAAGCATCCCCAGTGCCAAACACAGCTTAATAATGTTGGCAATGGAGGTAGGACGCGCGCGCGCGCGCACACACACACTTCCCTGGTATGGTGTACTTCCTACTGTAGCTAGATCATCTACCAACTACTCTACTCCTTACTGTCTACTTTTGCTGATCAAAGTTTATCAAACAAAAGAGTAAGGTGTTGTCCTTCCTATATGATAGAAGCAGCAACTACTGAGGTTGACTGAACTTATCAGCCACAGAAACCACCAGCCGAACAGGGGTTACTTATCTGTCAAATAAAACAACAGTCTTAGAGTACCTTTGTACACTTCCTTGAAGAAGACCAATTTTTGTGTCAACATCCTCAAGCTTGTTTAGTAACTGCAAATTTCTTTCTTGAGTTTCAGCTTGTGCCTTCATGGTTGCATTGTTTTGTTCTCGTTCTCTCAACAGTAAAGCCTCTGTAGTAGATGTGTTTTCCTGAAGCCTGTACTCATGGTAGAGATATGGAGTTGATTCAAAAATTAAAAAAAAAAATTCTAACAGAATTCATGTCCTAGAGGTTACTGACAATAAGGAACGATTTTGGACCTCTCCACAGTTTGCTGAAGCTCAAGAGCATTTTTATCACAATCCTGAATTTTCTTGATTAACTCTTCATTTTTCCACTGAATTTCAGTTAGAACTTTCTTGGTCGTCTCATGTGCCTGTTTCTCTGATAACAACATTGTGTCTCTGGCAGTAGACTCTGCTTTAAACCTTTCAAAATCACACTGAAAAGTCACTATCACAGTGTAATAATGATATCAAAAAAGAAGTTGGACACGTCCTATTATGAAGAAAATGCATCAGACCTCTTGACGGTATCTTCCAATTGTTTTCTTATTTCCTGGGACTGCTGTGACTCGTGTACTAATTCGTTGATTGTTTTCTGGGCATTGGCCAGTTCTTCTTTGGTCGTTTTGTTTTCTTGTCTTTCTGCTGCCAACAAAGAGTCTTTCTCTGCTGTGCATTCTTCTAGTCTATGAGTAAAGAGAAGAAAAAAATCTTCAAGCAAAAGGCAGATCACAAATGCTTGTAACAAAGGAAATCTAACCTGGTAAGTGAATCCTCAAGCATATTGACATTTTTAGCTGAATCCTCAAAACTTGTCACTAAGTCTCGGTTTCTCCCTCGTGCTTCAGTTAGCGCTTTTGTAGTGCAGTCAAGATTCTGCTTTGTCTTAAGAAGCAAAGATTCCCTTGCTGTTGCATGTTTCTCAAGTCTAATTCATTGAGGAAAAGGGAACATGTATTAGCTCACGAAGTTGAAAGAGTGTAGTAGATCTCTTAAGTTGCTGGTATGGCATTATGCTTGAGTAAAGAAAGCTCAGCTACAGATAGTGGCAGCAAGATAAGAACCTCTGAGCATTCTCCAGCATCTTGTTTATAGTTTTCTCACTATCATCAACTTTCCTAAGCAATTCCAAATTTCTTTCCTGAGCTTTGGAAAGTGCTTGTTTGGTTTGATCATGCTCCTGCCTTTCTGCTACATATAAGGCATCCCTTGTGGTTGTGTTGTCCTCACACCTGTATTCAATGAGTGAAAATTCTAATACTGCCAGCTTGCTATGTTTAAGACAGGAATAAAAATGTGAAGAGAGGCAGAGCCTGTATTGCTAAGAAATGGCAACAGGTACATGACAGCACCCCAACCAAACTATGACCAATCCCCCATACTAGACCCCCCACCAAACTATGATCAATCCCTATACTGTGTACACTTCATTGCCATGACCCTCTTCAGTTTCTTTTGGCCCTTGGGAACGCATTTGGAAGAGTTGGGCTCCGGGTAAATGTCGCTTCTTCATGTGGTTGGTTTCCCATAACAAATGTTGGACAGCAGCTGGCTCCCCAGGGTTTGGCAGGGGCTAAGGGCATTACTTACCTAGCTGGAGAGAGATGTTTTATTCCTCCTGGTAGTGTTTTGTGGTGTATCATGGGCGATGTAGTTGTTTGAGAGTGATGGGGTGTTGTTGTGTGTTCTGTAAGGGTTTCTCTACCGTTTTTTTTAATATAATGATTCACAGCTCTCCTGCATGTTCAAAAAAAAGTTTTATAATATACCTTTTAATCCATTATCTTCAAAGAGGCGCTGATACTGAACCTATGGAAATCCCTTTGCTGTTTCAGGAGACCGCAACATCCATCAATATTTTAAATAACTTGATCTCAGATATTTTTACATTTTGTTGTTCACCATTTCGTGAATGTGTGTATGTTGAGAGATGGGGGTTCAGGAGAAAGTACAGCATGCAGCAACATAAAAGGTAGAGTTTAGATGCATGCAATGCAAGTTGTGTATATGAATAACTAGAACGTCAATTCTTAACACTCCATTCAAATGAAAAACAACTCATGCCAGCAGCAATTGATGAAGTATGGTAGCATCAAGTAACTAACGCAACATGAGAAGTCAACCTTTTCAAAGAATCTTGAAGCAGATCAATTGTCTTATTGGCATCTTCAAATTTCTTCTGCAGTACTTCGATGCCCTGTTGCGCTTCAGCTAATTGTGAAATTATTGCAGTACTCTGTTGTTTCTCAGATAACAATGAAGTCTCCAATGTTGCTGCAGTTTCTTCTAGTCTATGTTAATTAAAAAGAATAATCAGCCTTGTTGTTTAGGATTATGATAGTATAAAAATAGTAACAAAATTGCAGGGCTGAAGTCAAGCATGAAGTGAAACCACTTGTCACTCCAAAAAATAGTTTTCCTTGTTGTATCAGTGAAATTTGGGACATGGAGAGAAATATGGAAGACCTGGGCTCCACCTGGATGCAGATTCATTGTTTGATTGGCCTCCTTAACCGTTGTTGGACGGCTGATCATTTGTCCCACCATGGACATGATCACCTGGAGTGCTGCCCACTGTGAACAAGAGGAAGAGACGGTGCAACACTTACTCACTTCTTGTGTGTTTGCAAGGAGTGTGGTTTTCAGAGCTATCAATAGTTGGACTGCAGCACTTAGCTCCAGGCTTGGAGAACAATTTTATAGATTGGTGGTCTCATGCTTTAGCTTTACAGATGGTTCCCAATTTATCTCACAAGGGCTTCAACTCCTTGGTTGTTTTGGTGGCATAGTGGATTTGGAAACATACAAATGTCTGTATTTCTTAGGGGTTTTCTCCTTGTTGCCA
Source organism: Cymbopogon flexuosus (assembly GCA_027790015.1). Taxonomy (NCBI): domain Eukaryota; kingdom Viridiplantae; phylum Streptophyta; class Magnoliopsida; order Poales; family Poaceae; genus Cymbopogon; species Cymbopogon flexuosus. The sequence continues at coordinate 8,009 of JAKNSH010429576.1, forward strand.
TCTTGTGGTGTATTACAGGTGAGGCAATGTTATGGTGTATGGCGGTGGTGGGAGCCAAAGGGCTCCGAAGCATATGGCCATAAGCCCATAATTGATTTGCTCACAACTGCTGGTTGCGGTTAAAGTTTGTTGGTGAATCCTTTTTGTAACTTCTTTGCTCCTATAGGGGCTGTATGAGTCCTCCTTCCATCTTAATATAATGAGATGCAATTCTCCTACGTGTTTGAGAAAAAGCATAGCGTGAAATCAAGGACAGGAAAAAGAACATTACGAATTACCTTTGAATGTTGTCTTGGAAGTTACTAATGTTATGTTCAGCTACGTCAATTTTATTGAGTAGTTCCTCATTTTTTACAAGAGCTCCAGTGAATGATTTCTTGGTTGCTTCACTTTCTTTTCTTTCTGCAAGCAAAGCAGCTTCTCCCTCAATTAAACTTTCTTGCAGCCTGTGATCATGAAGAAGAAAAGATAATGAGCTTTAAGTCAACTAAATAGTTCTACAATTCCTTTATGGTTGCCAAGAATTGCACAGATAATAAGACTGAAAATTTTGTTAAGACCATGAGTTAGGACAAGCTTATATTTCTTACTAAACCAAAATGACCTTTGCACACCAGTCTGAAGCTTTGTGGGTTTTCCGTTGGCATTTGTAATTTGTCTCAGTAATTCTTCAACCCACTGGTGTGCTTCATTTAGTTCCCTTCTAATTGTAGTGTTTTGTTCCTTTTCTTTCAACAATGAACAATGAAGGTTCTGTCACATTCTTTTCAAATCTGTATTCAACAGACAGGAGGAAAGTTGTTTTTTTTTTCCAAAATAGAAAGGATGAGACTGGATTTACTCGGTTATGGCCAACTATATGAGGAAAGTACCAGCGTGTTCTACAGTATGCAAAGGAACTAAAAGTAAAGTTGTTTAATTGTATTGGTGGTCCTTTGTGAATTAATAGAAAATATGTTCTCCTGAATTTCAACTCTATTATTTCTTCATTATATGTTGAGCTTCAACGAGTGATTGAAAGCCAGATATCAGTTTTATTTGCATTCTTTAGGTCTGTCAGTCTGTGAGGATGTGACAAAACGGAATATTATGAGATCAGCAAAGAAACAAACTAGTATTGGGAGGTCCTCACCAGGATAATGAAGTGCACGTGAACAGTTTCCTGAAGCAGACATTTGTTTACCAGAGTGTTTCATTTACTTGCTAGCACTTCATTTCACTTTTTTGTTCCGGCTAGTATGATCTTATTTACAACTTTACATGTTAATATCTTTCAGCTGGAAACCATACTTCCTCTTTCTTTACATGCATTGACTTTTAATCTGAATTAACATGACAAAAGAGCTCGGATAGTCTACAATTGTAAGTATAATCCTTGCTGCTGTTAGTTTTCTGTTACTATGAGTCAGGTATATACTCTATACCTTAGATTGCAAGTTAGTTAAGTCTTAGGCTGCAATTTTTAGTCAAGTTAAGCCAAGTCTTGAACCAGCTAGCTGTGGCTTTTATCAGGCCCAAAAAACAGGCTCTCGCCTCCTCACTCACGTGAAGTGCAGCAGAAAACAGCAGCTGCGCATACCACTATACCAATTCAACAGTAATGTTCACATATCACTATACCAATTCAACAGTAATGTTCTACTATAGTACTGCTACCAGAATTCAATCAACCAACAAATCAAGAGTACATTAGTATCGCAATGATGTTTAGCAATGGCAAATCAGATCCTAAGACTGCATCAGTATCCATGTGTGATACATGTGCTCATGGGTTTTGTGGATAAATTTTTTTTTGACCGGAACGGCAGGGAAGTTCCCTACCTCTTTTTTTTTTTTTTAATTATTAAAAGAATGAAATTTTACAGAGTATTTACAGAGTGCAAGGCTTCTAGGCCCAAAGAAGAAAGAAAACAAGACTAATTAAAGCTATCTCTCCAATTACAGAGGAGTGTCTGCCTACTCGGTTTGGCCTTTGCACAAGCAAGCCCGAACTCTTTTTTGAACTTCTGTCTCCAGACCACAGTGGAGACTGTGCCCTGATCGAAGATGACACTGTTCCTTACCAGCCAGATAGCCCAACACCCGGTGATGAATATTTCTCTGAAGATGATGCTCCCAAACTGTGTTCTAGCATTGATTACCATGTTTAAAGGTTGCAAGGTGAGATCCCAGTTAATGGATAGGGCATTCCAACAGATAAGACTGAATGAGCATTCAAAAAAGAGATGAAAACTGGTCTCCTCAATGCCACAATTGCAGAGTACACAGGAGTAATCGCTGAGGGTTCTATTCTTTCTTCTGAGGAGGTTTCTGCTGTTGAGCCGATCTCTTAGCAAAAGCCATAGAAAGAATTTGTGTGTACCTGGGTTGGAGGCTCCCCAAATCCAACTAAAAAGTGGCAGTGTGTCTGTGTGTTCTGACAGTTCGTGGTAGGCTTTCTTGCTGCTGTATTTGTTCCCCCAACGGTAGGAATGGATATCATTCTCTTCAGTGTCCATTTCTGCTTCTTCAAGTATTAGCTCAAGTGATTGCAGCTGGCTGGCAGCAATTTGTGACAAAGGCAGGCTAAAGAGTCTATCAGGCGCTTGTTCAATGAAAAAACTCACTGAGCACTTAGGCTTCTTGCTGAAGGAGAAGAGTTCTGGGAAAAGATCTTTGAGTGTTTGATCCCCAATCTGCTCAACCCAGGCCTCTGACCATAGCATAACCGTGTCCCCTTTGTTGACTTTCGTTTTGGTCAGTTTCTGAAACTGACTGAGTAGTGAGTGCACTTCTTTCCACCAAAAGGATCCCACAGGGCATCTTGCTTGGGGAGGGGTCTGTGGATTGGCATAGAATTTCTCCCAAGTGAGAGTGACCCAGGGAATTTCAGCTTTGTTATAGAATTTGTCCAGGTACTTCATGAGCAAGGCATTGTTCTGGGTTTTAATATCAATGATTCCAAGGCCACCTTCCTTTTTGGGTTTACAAGCAGATTCCCAGGCAACAAGGCAGCTGCCCCTCCTGTTTATATCCCCTCTACTCCAAAGGCATTGCCTCCTGTAGACATCAATCTGTTTGATTACTTGGGGTGGCAGTTTAAGGCTGCACAAGTAAAAGGTGGGGAGGGCTGAGAAGACAGAGTTAACAAGAATAAGTCTGCCACTGTAGGATAAGAATCTGCTAACACCTGATAGTCTCCTTTCAATCCTATTCATTAATGGTGAGAAGTCATTGACTTGTGGCTTAGTGGTGCCAAGAGGAAGGCCTAGATATGTGAAAGGCATCTGTCCCACATTGCATCCAAAGGTTCTGGCCAGCTGTGTAGTCCTTTCTTCGTTCATATTTATTGGAACCAAGAAGGATTTGTTGAAATTGACTTTGAGTCCAGTGGAATCTGAGAAGGGTCTGAGGAGGCATTTCAGGTTGAATAAAGTTCTAGCATCTGCTGGGAGAACAAGGAGGGTGTCGTCAGCATATTGAATAATGGGGTAGTCTCCACCAAAACTTTCACTGAGGGGGTGTTTGATGGTTCCTTGATGCCAGGCTTTATTAATGATTGACTGCAGAAGATCAGCTGCAAGCACAAACAGGAGGGGAGAAAGTGGATCACCTTGTCTGACCCCTCTCTTGCAGTTAAAGGGCTTTCCAATGGTACCATTAAGGAGAACAGATGAGCTACCAGAACTTAGAATGTTCTTTATCCAGCTTAACCATTGGTCTGAGAATCCTTTTGCTCAGTATTTCCAAGATGGCCTGGTGCTCCAGCTTATCGAAGGCCTTTTCAAAATCAAGCTTAAGGATGATCACTTCCTTCTTTGACTTGTGGCAAAGGTGTAGGAATTGGAAAGCCCATGCCAGGCAATCTTGAATTGTCCTACCCTTTATGAAGCCATATTGATTGGCATGGACAAGTTCAAGAATCACAGTTTGC
>JAKNSH010429639.1:0-15250 GCA_027790015.1 Cymbopogon flexuosus
AAAGCGAAAATAATATTTATTTTGGGACGGAGAAAGGGAGTACGTATGTACTACTCACGATTAACCTTGTAATTACAGTGCCAGTGTTACCATGGCTGCTACGTCTAGAAATGGCCCCGCATGCCATGCAACCGCTGAGACTTGGCCACTGCCAGCATGCAGCCGTCTTCTCATGCTCGAGCCTCATGCTAACTAACGCCTCTAACAGTTCGTTACTAGTCATGATCACCCAGTATTCAAACATGTAAGAGTTGTGATATGCATCATGTAATACTTGATACTAATTGTGTACCACTGCCACTCGTACCAAAAGGTCCTAAAAGAGCGGCTATTCTATATAGCCAAACCCAATATACGGAGTACATGCATGGTTCTTTCTTGACAGCGTGAAGGAGTGGCCCTCTCTTCTCCTTTGAGAGTGAGGGATAGAAAAAAAGATACTATAAACAAAAGCACGGCAGCGCCATCGATCGGGATCTGCCTGAATTGTGATTTGTGAACGGAAAAGCCCCACATCTATAAATACCCAGCATCCATCCATCCAGCCAGCCAGCAATTACAACCACCGGCTCGGGCTCGGCTGCGACTGGGAGACGGAGATGGATTCACGGATGCTTGTCCCTGTGCCCCTGCCATGGTGAGTGGTGTGGTAGCTGGCCTCGGCCTCGGCCTCGGCCTCCCCACATTTTTATATGCTTGCTCGCCGGGCCGCCATGGATACCAAAACCACCGCAGCGGCGCCACTGCTGTCTCCTGGTAGCTTTAATCACTATCACTACGCGCCGTTCTCTCTCCCCCATCTTCAGCTGTGCCTTTTCCCCTTCCCCGGTGGCGCTGGTGCTGGACTGCTGGCCACTGCGTCCGCGTCCGGCGGCAAGTGCCAAAGCTGCCAACTTTCTTTTTTTCCTGCGCGGTTTGTTCCTTCTCCCTGCAACCAGCCATACTACCACTTCTTCGCAAAGTTCGCATCCAAACTCTACTTCCCACCTGCACAGCACAGCGCGGCGCAGCACAAATCGATCTTCTTGCAAGGGTGGGATACCGATACCCTGTCTTTCTTTCTCATCGGTTGCGGTTGCTAGGGAGAGGGAGAGGATTGTAGATTCAGATTTGCCCTGTTCTTGTGTGCTTGTTTTCTTCCCCAGAAGCAGATTCTACTGTTAATCTTCTTTCTAGCTGTGAGGCACTGAGATGAATCCGCTGCTGAATGTGTGTGTGTGCAATTATTGGGCCGTGGCAGGTGAGTGAGGCGCTGCTGCTGCTGCTGCTGGTATGCTGGAGCTAGGAGGAGGTGGTAGCAGGCAACAACCATACCAGGGCGAGCAGAGCAGAGGCCCACTGCCCAATCTCGCGCGGGGGACGGATTCGTGAGCGCGGAGGCGCCAAATCTTGGACGCGGCGGGTGACGGCGGCGGCAGAGATGCCGGAGTCCTGGAGACCCGCCGAGGCGAACGCCGCGCAGCCAGCGGCAGGCACGTCCGGCGCCTCGGCTCGGAGCCCGGCAAATGGCGCCAAGGGGAAATCCCCCGGCGCTGCGGAGGCGACGGCGACGGCGACGCGGGTGCCGTTCCACAAGCTGTTCGCGTTCGCGGACTCCACCGACGTGGCGCTCATGCTGCTGGGCTCGCTCGGGGCCGTGGCCAACGGCGCCGCGATGCCCTTCATGACCGTGCTCTTCGGCAACCTCATCGACGCCTTTGGCGGCGCGCTCAGCATCCACGACGTCGTCAACCGGGTGTCCATGGTCTCCCTCGAGTTCATCTACCTCGCCGTCGCCTCCGCCGTCGCCTCTTTCGTCCGTAAGTTCACCTCTTGTGTAACATCCCCAAGAGCCGGAAACTGAGCACACAGACTGAGGCTGCTCGACTGTTTGCCAGAGGTGACCTGCTGGATGATCACCGGCGAGCGTCAGGCGGCGCGGATACGGAACCTGTACCTCAAGACAATCCTGAGGCAGGAGATCGCCTTCTTCGACAAGTACACCAGCACCGGCGAGGTCGTTGGCAGGATGTCCGGCGACACGGTGCTGATCCAGGACGCCATGGGCGAGAAGGTCGGCAAGTTCATCCAGCTGGTGGTCACCTTCCTCGGCGGCTTCATCGTCGCCTTCGCGCAGGGCTGGCTTCTCACCCTGGTCATGATGGCGACCATCCCGCCGCTCGTCATGGCCGGCGCGGTCATGTCCAACGTCGTCACCAAGATGGCGTCCCTGGGCCAGGCAGCCTACGCGGAATCGTCGGTGGTGGTGGAGCAGACCATCGGTTCCATCAGGACGGTGAGCAAAGAGCAAACAACTGAATCCATCCCCCCCCAATAGACACATGACCCTCGAACGCTCCCAACAGATCCATGTGGTGACCATGACTGCTGCTGCTGCTGCAGGTTGCGTCTTTCACCGGCGAGAAACGGGCGGTGGAGAAGTACAACAAGTCCTTGAAGAACGCGTACAAGTCTGGCGTCCGAGAGGGCCTCGCCAGTGGGCTTGGCATGGGCACCGTCATGGTGCTCCTCTTCTGTGGCTACTCGCTGGGGATTTGGTATGGCGCTAAGCTGATCCTGGAGAAGGGGTACACCGGAGCTAAGGTCATGAACGTGATCTTTGCAGTCCTCACTGGTTCTCTGTAAGTTCAATATTTATTTCTAAGCTGCATATGGTTCAGTAATCTTTGTACTTGATGCCTCATTAGCAGCAATCAAATATACAAACAGTTCCTATTCTTCCAGTTTAACAGTAGGTTCTGTAGTTCAGTCGTTTTCTTGTTCCGTGATCCTGGGAATATCCAAAACCACTGCATTTGGTAGCTGGCGCATGATCAGGGTAACGGTGATGGATGTAACCACTGAGTTAATCATCTGTACTTAGAAGTTGTTACTGCAAAGAGTGGTTGCAATAGATAAAGCTTTCATGTTTATGATGATTTGGACACGTTAGGTGGCCATACGTGCCTTTTCAGAAAATAAAACCACCTTGTTATCATGGGAAAATTGCTTGACGGAATTGAGCAGGTTGACCAGTTCACTAGTGGGAAGTAGGAACCCACTTATGGACCGGTCCCTTCTCTCTCAAGTTAGTAGTACACTGGACTGTTGCCTATTGGTACTAACTAACAATTCCTATCGGCAGGTCCCAAAAGGCCAACCAAAATACTCTCCTCATTCAACTAAAATAGTTGGCATCCATGTAACCTAAATATCAACTCAGAATTGTACAGTACAGCATAAAATGAATTGGTTTCAGCTGTTGAGAATATATATTTTCTTTTGCCTGTCCTCAACCTCACCCCTCTGTCTTCATCTGATACCTGACATCTTTTACTGTATTCACCAGGGCTCTTGGTCAGGCGTCTCCAAGCATGAAAGCGTTTGCAGGTGGGCAGGCTGCTGCATACAAAATGTTTGAGACGATCAACAGAACACCAGAAATTGACGCGTACAGCACAACTGGAAGGAAGCTGGAGGACATTCGAGGGGATATTGAGTTTAGAGATGTCTATTTCTCCTATCCAACAAGGCCTGATGAGCAAATATTCAAGGGTTTCTCCCTCACCATACCCAGTGGCATGACGATCGCATTGGTAGGCCAGAGCGGGAGTGGTAAATCCACGGTCATCAGCCTAATCGAAAGGTTCTACGATCCTCAGCTTGGTGATGTTCTGATAGATGGTGTGAATCTCAAGGAATTCCAGTTAAGGTGGATCAGAAGTAAAATCGGCCTTGTAAGCCAGGAGCCGATCCTTTTTGCTGCCAGCATAAAGGAGAACATAGCTTATGGCAAAGACAACGCGACAGATCTGGAAATTAGAGCTGCTGCTGAGCTTGCCAATGCTGCCAAATTCATAGATAAAATGCCTCAGGTCAGAATGCTGTTCAAGCAGCAAGTTTTAAGTCTCCCAGTGTTTTTATGTTTCTGTTTTTTAATTAAGAAACAGGAGGTGCTTGTGCTCCCTGGTGGTGATATTTTAATTTAACAATAAATAAAATACAATTTAATTTCTCAGTGGCTTGGTTAGTTATGCAGCAAGTATTGAGATCTTTTCTGTTTCTGATATTTTCACAGGGTTTTGATACTTCGGTTGGTGAGCATGGGACACAGCTTTCTGGTGGACAGAAGCAAAGAATTGCCATTGCAAGGGCTATTCTGAAAGATCCACGAATCCTACTATTGGATGAAGCTACAAGTGCACTGGATGCCGAATCTGAAAGAATTGTGCAGGAAGCTCTTGACAGGGTCATGACAAATAGGACGACAGTCATAGTTGCACACCGTCTGAGCACTGTTCGGAATGCTGACACCATAGCTGTTATTCATCAAGGAACACTAGTTGAAAAAGGTATATTGTGAAACACCAATATAAAAAATCATCATTTGTCAGTCTTTGATTGCTCAATACATCTTTGCTTAACCATTTAACATTTTGGACCAGGTCCACACAATGAGCTTCTAAGAGATCCAGAAGGAGCTTATAGCCAACTGATAAGACTACAGGAAGCAAACCAGCAGAACAATCGGAAGGGTGATGCCAATGCTCGTCCGGGCAAACAAATGTCAGTAAATAAGTCAGCTAGCAGGAGGTCATCCCGTGATAACAGTAGCCACCATTCATTCTCGGTACCATTCGGTATGCCTCTTGGGATTGATATTCAGGATGGTTCATCTAACGAAATGTGTGACAAGATACCACAGGAAGTACCTCTCAGCCGGCTTGCATCTCTTAACAAGCCAGAGATCCCAGTTCTTATATTAGGTTCCATTGCCTCAGTCATCAGTGGAGTTATCTTCCCAATCTTTGCGATACTCTTGTCAAATGTGATAAAAGCATTCTATGAGCCTCCACATCTTCTAAGGAGGGATTCACAGTTCTGGGCTTCCATGTTCTTGGTATTTGGTGCAGTGTACTTCTTGTCACTCCCTGTCAGTTCGTACCTTTTCTCCATAGCAGGGTGCAGGTTGATTAGAAGGATCCGATTGATGACATTTGAGAAGGTGGTAAATATGGAGATTGAATGGTTTGATCACCCAGAAAACTCAAGTGGAGCAATCGGTGCAAGGCTGTCAGCTGATGCAGCGAAAGTTAGAGGACTTGTGGGAGACGCACTTCAATTGGTTGTGCAAAACTCTTCGACATTAGTCGCTGGTTTGGTAATTGCATTTGTATCAAACTGGGAGCTATCCCTTATCATCTTAGCTTTAATACCGCTCATTGGCCTAAATGGATGGATCCAGATGAAGTTTATTCAGGGTTTCAGTGCAGATGCAAAGGTCTGTTCTCTTGTATTGAACTGCCTGTGCCTTAGATTTATTGTCTATTGCATCAGACTTCATTTAGTTATTTGTGAATGCAGATGATGTATGAAGAGGCAAGCCAGGTGGCTAATGATGCAGTAAGCAGCATAAGAACAGTGGCGTCATTCTCAGCTGAAGAGAAGGTCATGGATTTGTACAAGAAGAAATGTGAAGGTCCCCTAAGAACAGGAATCAGGACAGGGATTATAAGTGGAATTGGTTTTGGAGTATCCTTTTTCTTGCTATTTGGGGTATATGCAGCTAGCTTTTATGCTGGTGCTCGCCTTGTTGAGGACAGGAAGACAACATTTCCTAAAGTTTTCAGAGTAAGTACTGATAAATCTTTTAACCTCGTTTGGCTTTCATATTAATGTGAAGTCAAAGCAACATGGTTTGGGTTATCCTTTTATTAAAAGGTGTGATTTGGAGTGAGTATCGTGTAGGTTTCCAATGAAGAGCTTGAAAATTTTGTCCTATATGCAGGTTTTTCTTGCTCTTGCAATGGCGGCAATTGGAGTGTCGCAATCTAGTACCCTTACATCGGATTCTTCCAAAGCAAAATCAGCTGCATCTTCTATATTTGCAATTGTAGACCGAAAATCAAGGATAGACCCAAGTGAGGATGCAGGAGTGACTGTTGAGACACTACGAGGAAATATCGAATTCCAGCATGTTAGCTTCAGGTATCCAACCAGACCAGATGTTCAGATTTTCCGGGACCTTTGCTTGACAATTCATGCTGGAAAGGCAAGTGATCTTCTAACGTATAAATCCTTTTTTTAGGGAATACGTAAATCCTGTATTGAATTAACAATGTTTATAACTATTCTCAGACTGTTGCGCTTGTTGGGGAGAGTGGTAGTGGCAAATCAACAGCAATTTCATTGCTTCAGAGGTTCTATGACCCAGATGTAGGCAATATACTACTAGATGGCGTGGACATACGGAAGTTCCAGCTTAGGTGGTTAAGGCAACAAATGGGCCTGGTTAGTCAAGAACCAGCTTTATTTAATGACACGATAAGGGCTAACATTGCCTATGGAAAAGATGGACAAGCAACAGAATCTGAGATCATATCTGCTGCAGAATTGGCAAATGCTCACAAATTTATCAGTTCAGCACTCCAGGTTAGTTTCTTTCATCTGATGTTGTCAAGAAATATTATATGTGGCTTTTCTATGCAATCAATCAAGCACCAAAAACTGTTGCTAAGGAAAGTGTCTACCTGAAAAATGCAGGGGTATGACACAATGGTCGGAGAGCGTGGAGCTCAGTTGTCAGGAGGGCAGAAGCAGCGTGTGGCGATCGCCCGTGCAATTGTGAAAGACCCTAGGATCCTGCTTCTGGACGAAGCGACTAGTGCACTGGATGCTGAATCAGAGCGGATCGTCCAGGACGCACTGGACAGGGTGATGGTGAACCGGACGACAGTGATCGTCGCTCACCGTCTGTCAACAATACAAAATGCAGATTTGATCGCGGTCGTGAGGAATGGGGTTATCATCGAGAAGGGAAAGCACGATGCCTTGATCAACATCAAGGATGGCGCTTATGCGTCCCTCGTCGCCCTTCACTCGGCAGCCTCTTCGTAGCAGGTGGTAGTATGGGATCCTGCAAACGTCTGCTAAAACATATATGAACAGAGATGGCACAACCTGTGTAGCAAGTCAGGTGCTAGTCTCTGTTCCTCTATTTGATGACATACATAATTGCTTATACCTAAGCGGGGAAGTGTTACAAATAGCAAGGGCCAAATGTAAATGGAAGGAGCTGGTCCTTGAGATAAATTTTATAATTTATAAATATTAATATGTATATGTAGCTTCGAACATAGAAACCAAATAGATGATGGTTATGGTATAACCTCTGATATTCTTAGTGTCGTTCCCCCCTTTTATAGCTTGCATGGAACTAATGATGACCCTGCTCGGTAAAGAAAGAGCAGCTTCGAAAGGTCCAATCTCCTCGTTTATTTGTTTATCATCATCCCGTAATAAGAAATCAATTGGAAATCAAATTAAGAAAAGGCCAGATTCATCGTTAGAATTTAGAAGTACATAAAACTGAAAGCAGTAACCATATGGCTGAAAAAACTGAAATGAAATGCTGAAGAATGCCTTCTGCAGGCTATTAGGTTGTGCAGGCTATTAGGTTGCAACTTCCAAGGTCTGGTCCAAAACAACATGTGTTTTAATGTGAGAAGGAAATAACCGAACCACAATTTTTTTAAAATAATAATAAGGAAAGCACAACTTAAGGGGCCATCGATCGACAACTGACTCTCTGAAACGCGAAGTAACTAGTAATCCAAGTGATTTCCATTTGGCTGACGGCACACTGACAAACAAACTATACTATACACACGTGTTCCTTGCTCGTGCAAAAGAGCGCAAGAGTTGATTCCTGGCAAAATTTATTGAAACCTATGGGAAAAAAAATATCGTAGCCCTCTCAATTTGCATTTTCTAGAAAACTAAAACACGTAGAGCTAATCTGGCAGTAGTTTGGCTATCAACAATAACCAGTAGGAGAAAAGACTAGGGAACTTGTCAGCAAGTAAAAAAAAAAAAAAACTGACACGATTGCTTAAAGCTTTTCAGAACTCACCTGAAGTCCTGAACCATGGTTGATGACTAAGGATGAACGCGGCAGGTAATGGCTCCGATGTCCCTTCCTAACTTTTTCCCCCAACTGCTCTGGCCGTTGACAGATGGCGGTACTGCGAGCAGCACGGCTCTCCTCGTTGCCACGGAATCATGGAACCACAGGTGAAAACTGAGGACCAAAGCTCAAAGCAGAACGAACCTCGTCGTCGACGGTGCTGCTGCTAGGTTGTGACCGCCAGATCTTAGCGCCGGCGGCCGCCATCCTCTAGCGATCGGTTCTCCGGAGAGGAAGTCCGTAGACAACCTGACCTGGAGAAGAACAGCGCGCAGCGTTGCCGTGGATCTCTCTCGCGCGCGCTCTCTATCTCCCTCTGCCGTGTGCAACGGCAGGCGATGGATGGAGTTGGGCTAGAAATTGTGTTGGTGCCGAGGAGCGTTGACATTATGCGCCTTCTTTGATCGAGGCAGATGAGACGGAGGAGTTGTTTTGACTTTGCGTGAGGGTCTGATTGGACGTTGGAGTTGCAAACGGCGATGGCGCCTTTGTTTGCTGCAAGTTGCAACGGGCGGCTGCCGGCCATCGGTGGATATTATACCACTTTACTAGCGTTCTTTGCCCAGTTGATATCTACCCAAATGACGATGCTCGACGTGAACTTAGGTCCGTTGCTAAAAAAAGTGAACTTAGGCCATGTTTGGTTTTAATAGGACTATAAACTTATTTTTAGTCTCTATTAGTCCCTAAGTTAGTAAACATAAAGACTAAAAGATGGTAGTAGTCTCTAATCCATTAGTCTCTCGAAAGTCTAATTGGAGCCAGTGGCTCTTGATTAGTCTATTTAGTAGTCCCTAGTCCCAGGAAGGTTCATAGGACTTAAGGGACTAGGGACTAATCAAAAAATCACTCATCCCAATTAGCCCCTTCTTGAGAGACTAGTGAATTAGAGACTACTGGTCTCTCTTTTACTCTTTATGTTTGGTAACTTAGGGATTAATTGGAACTAAAAATTAGTCTCTGGTCCCTATTTCCATTGGAATCAAATAAGACCTAGTCTAGCCAGCCAGTCATAAATATTTTTGAAGACCATGCTAGGCATATTTAACAAATGTGTTAAATTAATTATGAAATATATTTTGTAGTAAACCTAAGAGACGTATTTGGTCAAGGTTAGCTAATTTGGTGCACAAATTCTTTAGTTTCGTTTTTTTAAGATAGAGGGAGTACCATTGAAAGGAGTTGATATACAAATACCAATATTGAATCACGGACTCAAATCCATATGTACAGATAAATTATTTCCACCACTGTGTACCTAATCCCATCTCTAACAACCGAGTCGCATCATGTAAACTATTGTCCACAGTCTAATCATCTTCAATTTGTTCAAAACATAAAAAGGCTATAACACTCCACGTCTCACCCTACAAACGAGTGGACCCATTTCAAATGTGTATACCTTGTAAAGATCACTAAAAAAAGGAGGAATTTTTTTCACTTCTATAAGTTTTTTTTTGGCCGAGGGGGGTGGGATTGTTAGTTTTTTTTTTCAAGGTTGTCGTAGCTACCAAATTCCACGTCATCTGACTTCTAAAACTGTCATGTGAATTTAGATGGTAGAGGGAGTTTCAAATAAATCATTTTGTTCTTTCATATAATAGGGAGTTTACAACTTAGCGAGTGATTTTTGTTAAATGGCACATCCTGCCGAAGCAGAGGCAGTGAGTGATTTTAGATGGCACGTGCAGACTGGGCGAGGCAGAGGGGATTCAAACTTGTAAGTCGCAGTTGAATGGAGTAAGGTCTAAAAAAGTAGTCAAATTGTGCAAGGCTTGTCAAGGCGTTGCAATCAGAGGAGGGAGGCAAATCTAAGCTTATGTTTATCCCAGCAAAGCAGGATTTGTAGACTTCGAATGATTGGAGAGTTCAGCTCTGGTAAAAGGAAAGTGATAGGCTCTGTAGTCAATTTTTAAGATCCATAAATGCCATCTTTACTTCTAGTTCTTTTTCAGTTGTTGATTCCCACAGATAGGCTCTGTAGTCAATTTTTAAGATCCACAAATGCCATCTTTACTTCTAGTTCTTTTTCAGTTGTTGATTCCCACCTACTAGTTTTTTATGACCCATAGAGTAATAAATGAAGTCAAATTCTTAAAAGCTAGGAAATCCAAACACCCCACCAGTTTTTTTCTCATAATCTATAATCTATATTTCAAAAACTAGGGGCAATAGCCTTTTGTCTCAAGTAAGTTAGGGAAGAACAGGCTTCTAACAATCCTAAATTGATCAAACAGGTCGTTAATAGCAAATGAACTAGCACAATTGGCTAGACATATTGTTCAATGATGAATGCAATTATGTCCACCCCCTAGTTACTGAAAATTAAAAAAAAAGTAGAATTCAATATCTATGTCCCTTCCTTCTAGGGTTCTCCTATTTTCAATGTTGGAATGTAATGTAGTACAATCCAATCTCTATGTTCTTTTCCTCTAGCTTTGTCCAATTGTTCAATGTTGTCCAAAGAATATGGAAGGTTTCTCCTTTTACCTAATGTTATCTAGTCCAAAGAATATTGAAGGCTTCTTATGCCCAATGTTATCTTATGGAGGGGCCCAATGTTATCTAGTCCAAAAAACATGGGAGGGGGCCAATGTTATCGAAGTGGGTTATTCTTAGTTAAATCGACCTACCAGTGTCAATGGAATCTGAAATATGGTGATAGGAATAATGTTATTGTGGGTGGCATGAGTTCATCTTTAGTGCTGAAACAGCTGTGGAAATTATCAATTCCAAGTAAGATCAAAATATTTACTTGTCGTGTGCTTCATGGCTGTATTCCATGCTTGATGATCTTGGCAAACAAACATATATCCAGACTCAGCAGATTGGCTGTAATAGAGTGGAAGTACAAACTGATTGCTTCGAAGTTGTTAGCATGATGAATGAATGAATGAGGCTTCTCAGCCATAACAGCAGGCCCTATCTACGATGAATGTTGTCAAAGCTAGATGGATTTCCCTGCTATATCTATTTGCCATTGTAATAGGGAATGCAACTTAGAAGCTCATGAATTAGCGAGGCAAGCTTTGTTAGAAAAGAGCTCTTATGGATAGATGATCCCTCAAGCTCTATCATACAGTTGCTTGTAAATGATATAACTATCTTATCAAATCAATAAAGTTTTTCTAATTGCTCAAAAAAGATATGGAAGGTTTCTCCTTATGCCCAATGCTATCTATCGAAGGAAGGCCTAATGTAGGACGGTTGGTCAAGGTTCACTAACTTTATTTGATTGGCAACATATTAACTGCAAACCAGCATTTCGATGAAAATCCGTGCAAACTATAATAAAAGGTCATCTAAATTTACCAAAAGAAATCACACATATGATATGATGATACACAACTTATAAAATATTTTATCCAAACTCAACTTCGTTTGTTAAAAACTTATTATTAAGATCGTGTATCATCATATCATCTGATATGTGACTTTCTTTTGAATTTAGTACACTCTTTTTCGTCGTGGTTTGTACGGGTTCACAAAAAATTAGTTTACACTTACTGCCTTAAAAAATGTTAGTCATCGCCTTTTTAGTTTAGTTACTTATATTTTATATAAAGACAATTACATTTGTTCACTTAATAGATATATGATAAAAAAAACTAATGTAACGACACTTGTATTATCAATTTAGGTATAATTGGAGGCATTATTTAATAATACAGTTTAGGAATTGATATTTTAGTATAAATAAAAAATCCATAGGCTATGAGGCAAGATTTTTCTACACTACTATTAGAACATAAAAATAACATATGCATTTATACTTTACTCAAATGAAAACAGGTAAATTACTCTATGTAGTAAATTATAAATTATATTTGTTGTTTAGATTGTATTGGATTATATCAAAATATGTGTATGCTCTAAATTCTAATTCTAAATTAAATAATGTATATAAAAACTACGTAAGACATTTGATTTTTTTTTTAATTTATTTGCTCCGTACTCATAAAACTTGTCGTTTTGAAAACATTGAAAATATAAATCATGAAAGTTTTAAAGTTTGAAAATATAAAAACTATATAAATAGATTTATCTTCACATGTACTTTCAACAAAGTATATATATTTTAGTTTTTGATAAATATCTTTATAAAAAAATAAAGTCAAAGTTATACTTATCGCTATCCTAAACGTAAGTTTATAAATACGGGGGAAGTATACACATAACCATAAGTAACATCGTTCTTAAGCAGAAATTCCGGCTAAAGAATCTTTGTGGATTTGAACCACCTTCCATCCGAGACAGCAAGCCTAGGCTAGCAGTCAACGGAGGACCTCACCATTCTGAGGAAAGATCCACATATCGAAGAGCATACTACGCAGCAATATTTACGCCGAGATCTACAGTCCAAAAAAAAATGGCATTTTAGTTTTAGAAAAAATGAAATAGTATCATTTTATTCTTTCTGCAGAGAAGTACAATTGTGCTCAAACATGGCCTATTATAGTCCCTGTAACGTCTACGCAGCAAATTCCTTGCCTTCAGTTGCCACGGCCTAAAATATCTATGGCCTAGATTGTAAATGTTTGAAATTTTGATACTATAACACTTTCGTTTATATTCAATCATTATTATCCAATCAAACTGACTAGACTTCAAAAATTTATCAATCAAACTGTGCAATTAGTAATATCTACATATACTGCTTCATGCATGTGTAACGAAAAGAGTGAAAAAACTTGTAATTCTAACCCAATATAAACAAAGCCCTAATCAAAATTTTATAAATCCCTGGCAGATTATTTCGATCATAGATGCCGATTCGTACACGTAGGCAAAACAAAAATGCAGAAAGGGTGGTTTCTCTTCTCTTCAAAAAAGGCTTAATTACCTCATGCAGAAATGCTTTTTTTTTGTTTCTTTAAAAAAATATAATAAACGACAAAATATATCTTCAAAGCTGAAGAAAGGCAGTGCAACCAAATTCAAATTTCAAAATACCCCTAACATTCGCCCTTTATATACAGGATTAACATAGGCTTCAGGCGAACTTACTCAGCCTATATATAACTTTACAGGCAGCAAATTAATCAAACCTTACCCATCAACTTAACCTCTGTTGTCAAATACCAATAGCCATGAACTTCCATAGACCACCCTAATCTCAAGGTGAACTTTGTAACAGCAGCAAGGATAATCTCCAGGGAAGCATTCTCATACTCGAAACTTCTAAATTAGTGTAGCTCCCTCGACAAATTAATGTGTAGGGGGACGCATTATCACACTGCTTGAACTTCTAAACAAATTAAATGCAAGAAATAAACTGCCCAACAAGTATGTACAGCTCCCTCAAAAAGCATCGAATAAGTAGAATGAACAAGTAGAATGAACGCTCCCTCAAAAAGCATCGAATAAGTAGAATGAACACCTGGGATGGGTGTAAGTAGTATGAAAACCTTTACAAACACCATCAGCAATGGCACAAAATCTTCAACCTTGGTGACCAATCAGTTCCATCAGCATAGCCACCAACCAGTTCCATCCACCAGTATAGCCACCAATCAGTTCCATCCATCAGCATAGCAACAATTGAAGAACTCGAACTCCACGGTCTTACATGATGAATATACATCATACTGCAATTTTGCAACCTCTACACGTCCAATGTTTGCCATGGCTTAAACAAGCTAACAGGCTTACAAGAAACAAATATCCCAAATGACTACAAAATGCTGAGACATTATAAGATACAGTAATCCATAGTTAATTACAGATAGATGTTGCTAATATACAAGTCTAGCAATTAGGCCAGGCTGAATTGTAGAAAATTGTAGAATGACATAGAAACACTGGGGCATCACACAATAAAAAAGGGTTATATAGATGGGTGATTGGAGGACTTAACAGAGCCAGCATATATAATTTGTAGGCGCAACCTAAATTTTTACACAGTTGGCATTGAATGATAAATAACTCGTTTTGTGGGGATTATCGGTGTCTCCAGTTTTAGAACTAACAGAACTAAACAGAGTTGGACAAAGTGGAAGTCGATTGTCAATAACGTGTTTCAGGATCCTGAATTCGATGTTGTATGTATCAGGATTCCTTTGAATATATGCAAGCACAGGAACTTCAGTTTGATGGTCTATCAGGATTTCTTTGAATATATGCAAGCACAGAATTTAGTATCCAGCGTAATAGAAGGAACGCAAAACAACTTACAAACGGTTGAAAGTGAATGATGCACAGAATATAAGCGTTGAGCGTAATATAAGGAACGCAAAGACTTGAATATAGTTTAACTTAATTACCGATTGTACCTTGGGTATCTCGTCGTAGCTCCATGTTTTCGTTGTAGATCTCCGTGTTAGATGCAAAAATCCGAAGCGTGTAGCAGACCAACGAGAGAACGAAGAATGCAAAGCAACGTGACACAGGGACACGAAGCACCATGGGGGAGGAGAACCCAGGGCCAAAAAAATCAATCAACCCCCGTGCGATCTCCTCCCCCGGGACACAATAATCATCTTTTTTTTATTATCACCGTGGCCTGCCATGCGAGCGCACCCATCATGGCAAAGGCCCCTAGCATCTCACATCTTTTTTTTTTCATTTTTTTTCTACGCACGCAGACTCAGACTCTTACATGTTGCACCTTACCTCGCCTCTTCAAGGCGGCGGCACATCTCTTAGATCTACCAATAATTATCGAAATTCATCCAATAATTATCAGCGCAGAGAGACCATCCAGCGAGGTGGAGCAGACCAGTAAATCCCGCCGCCTTCAGCCATCGCCGCCACGGACTCCGAGCCCCGCTCCGGACAGAACCACCAACAACGCCGCAATTTCGCCAGATCTTAACACGAAGCAAAACAACGCGGCAGATCAGCAACAACGCCGTAGATCGGCACACGTGATGCTCTACCACCAACACAAGAAAATCACAAGAAGAAAATCTTGGTCTAGGACTCACCTGTGCCGGATCCAACGCATCATGCGCGCGGCTTTGCTGTATCCACCGTGCTCAGATCCACGCGCTCGATTGAAGTCGCAGGACGCCGAATCCAGTCGGATCTGATCCTGCGCAACATGAAGGAAAAGAATTTTCTAGTTAATCGAAACAAAGGGAGCTTACCGATGGCGCGCGAGATAACAGAGTTCAAGGAGCACGGCGATTCTAGATCTGGAGGAGAGGAAGTTGCGTGCAGGAGGAGAACGCGAGGAACAATGGTTTGTTGATTAACGAATAATAATTGGCGGAAGCAAAGGTATTTATGGTCCAGTTGGCCAAAGCGGACGGCGGAGATGAGGCGGTTCGATTCGGACGGCTCGGATAGGTACCACGTGTCGGG
>JAKNSH010429867.1:0-12348 GCA_027790015.1 Cymbopogon flexuosus
ACGGACGAAATTAAAATGGTCACAAGAGCTTAAATAATAGATACATATACATCAAACTAAATGTGTTCCATATATTTTGGGTTTGATGAGAATTAGAGCCCAAAAGGGCTAAGAATATCAATTTTGAGACCTTAAATGCATTATATACATGTATACCTCTAAGAACTACTAAAAAAATATCCCAAAAATGTTGGACATGCCCGGTAATACCCGAGTACAACTGCAGGTCCATCTATGGTCACCTGTACATACATATATATAGATATAACAGATCTAGCGCAAGTATATATGAATATACAATGCATACTTGTGAAACAGGCGGGGGTAATGTGATGAAGAAGTCGCGCCACACACAGGGCTCGAAGGCGGCGATCTCTAGGCTTGCAGGAGGAGCCGCAGCATTGTTCGCAGCCATACTGTGCGTGTGTCGTGCAATCCAACAAGTTCAGCAGCTGGCTCGTGTATGCACTTGCTCTGCTTATATTGATCTATATATCTATATATTTATAGTGAGCGAGCAACTCATAAGTAGAGATCACGCGATGTTTACTGACAATAGAGAGAGATATGACAAATCATTGTACGGGTGTGTCTACTATACACCTATAAACGGATTGTAATGTGTCGTCTAGTTAATTAATACCATGTCTTGATCTCTGCTTATGTACTGCGTCTGCATTTGATACAAACCATCCTTACTCAATGCTCACGTCTCTGTGTCGTACACATGCCTAACACATACTCCCTCCATCCCAAAATGAACGTCGCTATGGGATGCGTGCCAGTAAAACTTTCTCAACTTTAACTAAGTTTGTAGAAAATATGTACAACATTTATATCTCCAAATAAATTTGTTAAAAAACTAGACTTCAAGATCTTTCCAATGATACTAATTACTTAGCATAAATATTTATATATTTTAATATATAATTGCCGACATTTTGAAAACGTGGCTTTTTCGGGAAGCGAGAATGACATTTATTTTGGGACGGAGGGAGTATACAATATGTTTTCTGACCCAACTGTTTACTTTTCTACTTTTTTTTAAAATTGTATGGCACATGCAATAGTTGTATTTTATGTTAAATTGCTTTCCAGTCTGCTTACCACTATAGGGAGGTGCACTTGCTGATTTATAACATGAGAAATCATAATGTATGGACTAATTCGGAATATTCAACATATTTTAAATAAATGTCCCTGGTTTCACAGTGGGTCTGTTATGTTTATCAGAAATGGAGGTTGGGGCCTGCAACTGTCCATATTTACTGACATTCAGGATTCTATTGTTCTGTTAATGTACTTTTCACATTGAAATTGTGTGCCTTGTTTGTTTTATTTATTTTCTGTTTGCATGTGCTTCTTTCTATTTTGATCACTGTGACAATGTGAACTGCTCTGACACCTTGTGTGCTTGACCTGGTCCTAACAGCATGAAGCTGCCTCCTTTGATGCATTGATTGTCTATGGTACAAATTGATATTTCATATAAATGAATGCAAAATGCAACTATATCTATATGTATCTCTACAAATCAATGCTCAGTGGACTACATTTACTTTTGTGTGATCTGCAGAAGATTTCTGGACTAATCAATCATTTAGCATTAGTCATATCTCTATCTTTAGCTAGGACGTGTTTTTTTCCCCTTGTTTTCATTGTTAAATATCTCACTTCCATTCTGATGTGGTGTTCCTTCAGGAAAGGGGAAGATCTCAGTTCTATATCCAAACAAGAGTACCAAGCCCAAGTCAGTTAAAGATCTTGAATTTGATGGTTTGTCCTTGACTGCTGACCTTCATGAGGTGGTGTTTGCTTTTCGATGACATTAAATGATATCCAATGCAGCAAAGTAGTTGTCTTTTACACATATATTCCATTTTTTTTCATGAGCACCTTGCATCCATCATGTTAAGTTTCCATAGTGATTCAGTTCGTTGAGTGTGTAGTGGTTTTTGGAACTCACACCTCTATCAACTTTCAACATTTGGATAAATGGTACTGATTTATCTTTTGCAATGCAGAGTTTACAGGACAAACCTTTCAATTTTGTTTTGCTTGATGGTACCTGGAGTAATTCTGCTGCACTGTACAGAAGGTTGAAGGTATAGTTCAATGCATTTCTCCTTTGACCCTTCCTTTATTAGGCTGTCTAGACTACCAGTAAACACAGAACTGCACATATTTTTTCAGCTGACTGCTGGGTCTGACATGTTGGTCCCTCCTGTTGAATTCATTCACATTCAACTAAATCAATGGATGTGTGCATTATTAAAAATTTGGCCAAGACTCCAAAGTTAGGTACATATAGCATAATGAACTTCTTTCAAAAGGTTAAGCTCTTCAAATACTTTAATTTTATGAAACTACCTCAATTTAAATAGAGGTTTAATGATAAATGCTATCTGATGGAACTAGACATACAATAGTCCGGCATTTCTCATACCTGAAGGGCTGCATGGTAATCTTGTAGGTTTCATGTCAAAAGTTTTGCCTTTAGCCTTTATATTGTATAATTTCGTAATGATTCTTTATTAGTTCCTACAAATCTACACTTGCAAATCCTTGACCAAAAATCATTCAGAACAATCGAAAAGCAGACTACAGTTGAATTGACGTAGAATAGGGTTGGGTTACAAGGTACTTGCTACTACCCAATTCAGGAGTTTTAAGATTTGAACTCCAAATTACCAAATAGATATGTTTATGTGTGAGATACAAGTAGCTAAATATGACCTAATATCTGTTATCTTGTACAGGAGAGATGGACTTCAATATGGGGAGATGAAGATATACCTTGTATCACACTATCTGCACTTAGTGCCTCAGTGATGCATAAATTACGGTGAGCTAAAGCTTTATTTGTTTTTATCGCCTCCTTTCCAAATGCTTGTGTGTGGATACTATGTACCTTCATAAACTGAACAGACCGCAGCCTGCGTGGGATCGTACCTGCACTGCAGCAGCTGCAGCTGGCCTCCTCTGGGAGCTGAACCTGCGGCCTGAGCTCAGTGCATTTGAGCTGGAAAAGCAAGCTGAGGCAGTGGAGTGCTCGTTAGATATCTTGCTGGATGCTCTTACTGCCAGGCGGGTTCGTCTGGGCCGATCAATAACTCGAAAACAGAGACATAATAGAAACTGCATATAGTGAAACAAACTCACGATAGCAGGGAAGCATGATATCCCTTCAAGTGGAAGGCTGGTTTCATTCTTTTTGTAGAACATAGGAGCTGATCAGCATGTCAAAGAGTTTTTTTCCCTTTCTTTATAGGTCATCCAATTTCAGTTCAGTGTTGTAGAATTTTTTTTTAATGGTCACTGACGTGAGCTGTTACTGCGTATGTGCAAGAAAAAATTCAGATTCTCACAAAAGCTGTTCAATACCCTTTCTGATTGAGCTCTCAGTTTTGACTGTTTTTTGCCCAAGACTCATATGATGGTGAGTGCAAGCAAGCGAGCGAACCATAAAAGTATTCACAACTACAAACATAAAGATGTTGACTTCTAAACTCTGAAATGTATCAAATACAAGAGGACCATTGTTCTACCAATAATATCAGTGCACTGAAACTTGAGATATTCTGACTTGTGAGTGCTAGCAGAATGCAAGTAAAACCGTCAGAGGGGAACAAGGCAACGGCTTCCCTGCATAGTACCTGGGCCGTGTTTAGATTGGAGGTGAAAAGTGAGAAGTTAGAATTCTGGGCACTGTAGCACTTTCGTTTGTATTTGACAAATATTGTCCAATCATGGACTAACTAGGCTCAAAAGATTCGTCTCGTGATTTAGAACTAAACCGTGTAATTAGTTTTTGTTTTTACTTATATTTAATGCTCCATGCAAACGACTAAAAATTGATGTGATGGTTGATGTGATGGAAAAAGAGTGAAATTTTCTAGCCTTTTTGCAATCTAAACAAGGCCCTGATCCAAAAAGTTCAGCATCACCAAATGGTAGACATCAGCATTTGGCAAATCAAGTTTGTAAACCTCTCGGACTCTTGGTAGGTTGGATTTGTGATGGAAATCGTCTTTTCTCAGGCTTCCTGCAGCAGCAGCAGCCACAACACTGCTGCTCACAAACAATCCCTCGCATCCTCTGTTTCTAGTTGTACCCAAAAATGCTCCACCTCGCGCGCGTGCGGCGTCCAGCCGCCGGCGCCGGCGCCGCCGTCTCGTCCATCCGCCCGAGCCGACCGCCTCCCGCGCCCTTCGCAGCCACCACCACCACATCCACCATCGATACCTCTTCGTCCACGGCCCCCGACCCGGACGGCGTGGCCGCGGAGGTGGCCACCCTGCTTTCCCGCTGCTCCGGCGACTGGAAGCGCGCCATCGCCGCCTCCGACATCCCCTCTCGCTTCTCTCCCGCTGCCTTGTCCTCCCTTCTCCGCCGCCGCAACTCCTCCCCGCGCCTCCACCCCAAGCTGCTGCTGGATTTCTTCTACTGGTCCCGCACCCGCCTCGCGCCGTCGGCACCGGCGCCCGACGCCTTTGCCCACCTCGCTGTCTCCCTATGCGCCGCTGGCCTATACCCTCAGGCCAATGGGCTCCTCGACCAGATGATCCGCGCCTACCCGACTCCTCCCCTCGTCCTCAGCTCCGTCCACCGCGCGCTCTCCGGTTCCGACCAGAATCGCAGGCATGTCGTCCTCGACGTGCTCGTCGACACCTACAAGAAGACCGGGAGGGTCCGGGATGGTGCTGAGGTTGTCCTGCTGATGAAAGATCTCGGCCTGGCGCCCAGCCTTCGCTGCTGCAACGGGCTGCTCAAGGACCTGCTGCGCGCTGACGCCCTGGATCTTCTCTGGAAGGTGCGCGGTTTCATGGAGGGCGCCGGGATTTCGCCCGACGTGTACACGTACTCGACGCTGATCGAGGCGTACTGCAAAGTCCGGGACTTGGAGTCTGCCAAGAAGGTGGTTGAGGAAATGCGTGAGACGGGATGTAGCCTGAATGTAGTGACCTACAATACACTGATTGGTGGTCTGTGCAGATCCGGAGCTGTTGAAGAGGCGTTTGGATACAAGAAAGAGATGGAGGATTATGGGCTCGTTCCAGATGGGTTTACTTACGGCGCTATCATTAACGGTCTGTGCAAGCGTGGCAAGCCGGATCAGGCAAAGTGCTTGCTGGACGAGATGTCTTGTGCTGGGTTGATGCCTAACGTGATTGTTTATTCAACTCTAATTGATGGGTTCATGAGGCAGGGCAATGCAGATGAGGCGTTCAAGATAGTCAAGGAAATGTCTGCTGCTGGTGTGCAGCCGAACAAGATCACCTATGACAATCTCATCCGGGGACTCTGTAAATTGGGGCAGATGGGCAAGGCTTCCAGGATTCTGAAGCAAATGGTTAAAATTGGTCACATGGCTGACACTATGACTTATAATCTGATTATTGAAGGTCATCTCCGACAGCATAACAAAGAAGAAGCTTTTTTGCTGCTTAATGAAATGAGGAAGGGTGGTATTTCACCTAATGTATACACTTACAGCATAATCATCAATGGGCTATGCCAAATTGGTGAATCAGAAAGAGCAAGCGATCTCCTTGAGCAAATGACTGCAGATGGTTTAAAGCCCAATGTGTTTGTTTATGCACCTCTTATCTCAGGCTATTGCAGGGAAGGTAGTTTCTCATTGGCTTGTGAAACTCTCAAAAAGATGACCAAGGAAAACTTAACCCCTGATTTGTATTGCTACAATTCTCTTATAATTGGACTGTCTAAAGTGGGAAAGATGGATGAAGCCATAGAGTACTACAATCAGATGCTGGAGAAAGGGTTTCAGCCTAATGAATTCACATATGGTGGTCTGATTCATGGCTATAGTGTGACTGGGAATCTAGAAAAGGCTGAACAGTTACTCCATCAGATGTTAAACAGTGGACTAAACCCCAAGGATTTTATCTATGCCCACATCCTAGAAGGTTACTTCAAGTCAGACAATCTTGAAAAGGTTTCCTCTACTCTTGAATCCATGTTAGAAAAGGGGTTAATGCCAGACAACCGTTTATATGGCCTCGTGATTCACAATCTGTCCAGCTCTGGACATATGCAAGCTGCTGTTAAGGTTCTCTCAGTGATTGAGAAGAATGGATTAGTTCCTGATTTGCTTATATACGGTTCCTTGATATCTGGTTTTTGCAAGGCAGCTGACATGGAGAAAGCTGTTGGTCTTCTTGATGAGATGGCTAAAAAAGGTATAGAGCCTGGTATTTCATGCTATAATGCCCTGATCGATGGGTTTTGCAAGTCTGATAATATTTCTCATGCCCGTAATATCTTCAATAGCATATTACTAAAGGGATTACTCCCAAATTGTGTGACATATACAACTTTAATGGATGGATACTGCAAAGCTGGTAATATCCATGATGCTATTGATCTGTATAATGAAATGCTTACAAGTGAGGTAACTCCAGATGCTTTTGTCTATAACGTGCTTGCTGCTGGCTGCTCAAATTCCGGAGACCTTCAACAAGCTCTGTTTATAACTGAAGAAATGATTGTTCGGGGATATGCAAGTATTTCTTCTTTCAACACTTTAGTCCATGGATTCTGTAAACGTGGAAAATTACAGGAAACTGTGAAGCTTCTCGATGTGATGATGGACAAAGACATAGTACCTAACCTGCTGACTGTTAAAAATATTGTGAGTGGACTTGGTGAGGCTGGGAAACTCAGTGAAGCGCACACACTTTTTGTTGAGCTGCAACAGAAGAATGCTTCACAACGTGATACAGATCATTTGTCCTCGTTGTTTACAGACATGATAAATGAAGGACTAGTTCCTCTAGATGTGATACATAACATGATCCAGTCTCATTGCAAACAAGGCTATTTGGATAAGGCTTTGATGCTACATGATGCTCTTGTTGCAAAAGGTGCTCTTGTGGACTGCCCATCTTATCTTGCTTTATTGGATGGTCTTTGCAGGAAGAGCAAACTGATTGAAGCTTTAAATTTGTTAAAAGAAATGAAAGAGATGGGTATTTGTCCTTCTGAGGATCAGTGCATGACACTCCTAAATAGTCTTCATTCATCAGGATTCATCGAAGAATACAATAAAGTGTTTGATACTATGCTGTCTTACCAGTGGTTACAAAAGGAAAGCAAATTCTGTAATTCGGTTTGTAATAGTCAGGAAGCTGTTAATGCAGAACAACTATAGACTGCAAATTTATTGTCCCCTTTTTGATAGATAATAGTTTGAATGGATTATTTTACTCCATAGAATCTGACAGATTTCTTTTTGTTGCAAATCAGAAGAAACCTGTGCAGCTTTAGGTTCATCTGTTTAGTGGTCCTGCACTTCTTGTTCCGGTATTACTGGTGGAAGGTGAGAGCAGGCTGTGTCTGTGAGTAATGCAAAGAGTGCAACTGCATAACAATGATGCTAGAATTGATAATTGATAATCAGAGAACTGCATATTAACAATTTTTTCTTGCTTTGATTTACCCGTGTAATTAGTTTGGTTAACTGATTTTGTTTGTTGGCCAACTATAGGATTGCCTTGTACGGGATTCGTTCCCATTTTTTATTCGTTTAATACAAAGATACACAGCTCCACTGCATGATCAAGGAAAAAAAAAGTACTCCTATTTCTCAGATTCATACTGAACAATTCATTTCCAGATGCATCGGTGCTACTGACTACTGAGTTTGGTTATGCCTTTGATCAACCAGAAAACAAGCAGTTCTTCATGTTGTAGATGCCTTGCAATTTCTTTCAGCTTAACTTCTATTCCTGTCAGTTTGATTGACCATGTCGCTGACACTACCGTATCAATCCTATCTTGATCTGCAAAGAACCAAATCGAGGTAATGTGTTTTCGTCGACACTGATGCCTGAAAGGGCAGGTGGGTTGGGGTAGCAGAACACATTTGGAGCTAAATATATTCGGTTGAGAATCGCTTTGTGGGTGACATGGAACATGGCTAAACAGCAAACATAACTACATCAATACAGAATAACAGATACAGTTTCGCTTGGACATGTAAAACAGGACAAAATTGCTCTTTCCTAATATTGATGATTACACCTCATTATACATGCATAGATATAACTGATGTCAGTACACAAATAATGTTCATTACAGAACTTAATAATGTTCATTACAGAACTAGACGGGACCGAGCCCTAAACCAACTGAAGAGAGGGAAGCAAAGAACGCCTGACGCCTGAGGAGGTCCTACATCTTGCTGGGGCCCTATGCATCTTCCGTTGGCTTTGCTCAAACATCTTTGACGCGTCCTTGTCACTGATTTTCTGAATCAAATGCTGACGCTTGAGTCTCTTGGCTTCTTCGTAACCTTCATGTAGCTTGCGTTTAGTTGTCTCCATCCTCTCGCCCTCAGTGACAACCGGCTGCTTCTTGGCCTCCATCTTCTCGCTTGGAGCCATGACCGGCTTCTTGGCATCGATCTTCTCGCTTTGAGCGACGATTGGCTTCTTGGCCTCCAACTTCTTGCTTTGAGCGACGAACGGCTTCTTGGCCTCCAACTTCTCGTTTTGAGCGACGATCGGCTTCTTTGTCTCACCCGCGTTCTGTCGGCTCGACACAATTGCTGCAGTCGTCGACATCTTCGGTGGCGATACATACAGCTTCTTCTTGTGTTCCCCCGTGGTGGCGGCGGCGGCGGCGGCGGCTGGAAGAATCTTCGCTGGTGGTACTTTCAGCTTCGTCTTGTGTACCTCGGCAGCGATGGCGAGAACAACAGATCCACGCACGTTTCCTTGAGCGACGGCAACGGTAGGGATGCCCTGGCATGGAATCGGATCACCAGAGAACTTGCCGAGCTTCTTGGTTGCCGTATCTCTGGCCACCTCGTTGGCCGTCTTCCACCCGCGCACGACGTCGCTCGCGAGGCCGCGGATCCGGGCCGACCCGTGGTGCTTCCCGAGGTTGCCGACGGCACTCGCGAGGTCGGTGGACGCCAGCTTGCTGTGCGGGACGGGCGCCAGCGCCACCCGCAGAGTCTGGAGCGCTTCCGCCATGGCGTCGTCGAGCGCGGCGCAGAGCTGCTCGGCCACGCCGTCGTCCGTGGCGGCGCGGAGCAGCTTGAGGATCCGGACCCTCACGTCCTGGAATGCGGCGCGCGGGTGGCCGCCTGCCTCGATCGCTTCGTCGATGGCGACGAAAGCGCCGTAGAACGGCCTCCAGCGTCGGAGGGGGCACCCGCTCTGCTCGTTCGCCATGGCGGCGGCGGATGCGGGAAAGGCGGCGAGTTGGGGCGGCCGATGGCGAGCAAGGCGGCGGATGGGAGCTGGGGACGAGAGGATGCGGATGGAATTGGGAAATTGGTGCGCCCCTTGTAATATAGTAGAACGAGAAGATCGAATCCGACTCGAGTTGCTTTGATTTCAAGCGTGACGCGTTTCAGACTGAATTGGGAAATCGGAGCAATCCGACACCGACTCGAGCTCGGCTACTCTGCGTGCTCTGACAGCAGCTCGTGTTAACTGTTTTCCCACCATGGGAAACGCTGGGACGCTGCCGTCGCCATGTGCGCCGCCGCTAGCCATGGCCGCCATCACGAGCTTGCACGGGGGCAGCTCGGCTCGGGTACATTCTGGCTGTGCTGACGCAAGCGCCCCCACTAAGGCAAATTCCTCCCGCTCCCAATCGCTTCTTCCCTTACAATGGAGCCACAGTTCGCCGGAAATCCGTGCGCGCCGCCGTGTAGGCCTACAGCTCCATTGCCGCGCTGTGCGCCGCCGCCGCACATGGCCGGCAGGCCACGTGCCGTCACCGGAAGAACTCCTGGAACCCCTGGGTGCGCGGGAGTCTAGGGAGGCTCGCTGTCCTGCTCCCTACCGCTGCTGAGGTCATCGGCCAAATCGATGGACACCGCCGTGCTCTGTTTCTGTACGTGAAGAGGAAGGTGGAGTGGGGAGACGGAATAGATGGAGAGCTTTTTACCTGTGTTCCTTTATAAAAGTTTACAATGATCTACGTACCATCGAAGTTCAGAAAAGTTTATTAGTACGATTGAATGGATTTTTTTTTTACCTACGTACCACTTCGGTCGCACTGCCGTTTCATTATAACACAGTTGACTGTAGACTGAGGCTAAAATTACCTTTATGTCTATCAGTGTTTCTACTGAACAGCCGGACGACACTCCAGCGTCCGGTCCTTCTTCGTTCCCCTTCTCCCTCTGTTCGTTCCTCATTGCCCGGACACTAGAGCTCGACCTGGCCGTTCGGAGCAGGAAGGGGCGGCGTGCGGAGGAAATCGCGGGCCGGCGGGCGGCTAAATGGAGGGCCTGTTGGCCGCGGCAGCAGGAGGCAGGACGCAGGGCGTCGCGGCCCCCGCCTTGCGCGCGTAGCCAGGGATCCCGACGGGGCGCGCAGGGCGTCGGCGCGGTTGCGTCGCGCGGACCACAGGCGGAGCCAGGGCGCGGCGGGGCTGGTCGCGGGCGAAAGCAGGGTGCGTCGCGGCTGGTTCAGGCGCAGGCCATGGCGAGGAGGGCGGGCGTGGCGAGCAGGGCCACGCCGTCGTCCAAGGCCCGTGCCCAGACTCCTCCCATGGGTTCTAGTACATGTGCGGGTTCCAGTTATCGTGATTATTATGATTATTAAAGTTTACAAGTGCACACAAGCCGTTACCGTGAATTTTCATAATGGTATAGAGAAAAATGTGAAGTTTTAAGTATCACGGGAAGTGTTACGGTGGCATGTGAGCACTGGCGGAGCTTCATGGGGGCCAAACCGGGCCCTGGCCCCCCCCTGCTCCGGCTGTATCACACTACAGGTTTGCATGTTACTGTATGCATGTAATTAATTTGTACCACTCTTGTATATAAATCTGCAGATTATACATACTTGCTAGCTACTCCCTCCGTCTTAAATTGTAAGTCATTCCAAGAATTTTGGAGAGTCAAAATTTTTTAAGTTTGACCAAATTTATATGATAGGATAATAACAATTGTGATGTCAACTAAACACCATTAGATTCTTTATTACTTATATTTTCATCGTATACATATTTGATATGATATCGTATACATATTTGATATCACAAATCATTGTAGTTTTCTTTAAAAGTTTTGGTCAAACTTAAAATGTTTTGACTCTCCAAGATTCTTGAAATGACTTACAATTTGGAACGGAGGGAGTACTCACTTGTGTACTCCAATATTCCCTAGTTCTCCTTACTTGAAGGCTCCTCACCAGGCTCAAACATGAAAATTAAGTATCTTATGGTTATGGACTCAAATCATGCCCTCTATCACAAAAAAAAAATGATGATATAGAATCTTTACAACGGATTAGTGCTTAATAAAAATTAGGCATGTACCTGTATTTATTAACGGAAAAATCATGTTAATTAAGAATAAGCCCCTTATTTAAAGGAATGTTCCAAGGCAGATATAGGCTAATTCTATGTATAGGAGAGCTAAAACACCAAGTTTTCTGAAAGGAGCAGATTTTAGGAGCACACTGCTAAAATCTTCTGGGCCTATATTGGCATTCTTGTTGTCAAGGGCTGCAAGAGAGGCTGCAAAAGGCCCAAACAAACAATGGATCCAAACCCAGACGAGACGATCCGAAAGAAGCCCATATAAAGCCCACACTTTTATAAATGTGTTACGGCCCTACCAACTGAACCAAGCCTGGCTAAGCCTGTTGGGCTAACTTGCTGTTCCACCCAGGCAAGGCCGAAATGAGATAGAAGCCTGGTCCAGAAAAGGAACATGTTGGCCTGCTGGGCCATATCTAGATGTGGAGGTATACAGGCCCACGTAAATATTACGTTCTAGTATTGGACCATGCGCCGGTTAATTGATAACGGAAACGGGCCACCTGATTACAACATTCTGCGAGCAGCAACTGTTGGGCTTACTCAAGCCTCTATTAAAAAAAATCTTTCAGGCCTCTCATTTGTCGTCCTCGTAAACAGTTGTGTTTTTTTTGGTTAAGAACATAAAAACCAAAATTGAAACCCCAACACAAGTATTGTACTACTACTACTACTAGATTGAAACACCTGAATCCAATTTCTCTGAATACATTCAGTTTTACTAGTCTGTTTGGAAAGTTGGAAGTCGGCATGCAGCAGAAAAACTGCAGAGAAGAAACTAGAGAGTGAATTGCATGCCAACTAAAACTGTACTATCTAGTACAACGAATTCAAGAAGAAAGTGAAGTTCCTAGTCCACCTGAAAGTTTTCTTTCATTGGTTGTTGTCTGCGTGATGAACAGATGATGGCCTTTATCATTGGTGGTACTGGTGGCTCATCATTATTCAGAATTCAGATGGAGTCCAGATGGTCAGACAGACAAACAAAGACAAGTTCCCCGGGTCTTCCGGCAGGCACACCTGCACACCATTGGGCGG
>JAKNSH010429959.1:0-11424 GCA_027790015.1 Cymbopogon flexuosus
CCCACTTAATCTTGTGACATGCAATAATTTTAGACTTCCAAAAGACAGAAAGAAAGGACTGAGTTCCCTCTCCATCCTTGTGGCTAGAGAGATACAGAAACATCTCAACTCTTGTGTGTTTGAGGGGTACTAGACCTTGTATTTTGGTAGTGTTACAGGCAGTGGCAAATGAGAGTAGCTTGTGGTGTTTGACTGGTTCATCAACTGTCCATGAGCTACTCATCAGGTTGCTTAAACTTGACACCTACGTTAGGGTCTGTTTGGTCGTGGTTGAGTCTATTGTATGTGGTGCTTATGTAACTTGTATTCTCTCTTAATGAAATGACACGCAACTCTCCTGTGTCATTTGAGAGAATAAGAAAAAAAAAAAGAAAAAAAAAAGACAGCAACGGGCAGATCCACAGTGCAATCAGTGGTGTCCTGTCATCCTGTGACATCAGTGGCTTGAGGAATTACCTTTGTAACACTACTGTTGCACAACTCTATAGGTTACTGCTTTAGTAAGATAATTCACTGGTTGCACTAGTGAACTAATTGCCTAGATCAGCTCCTGCCTTAACTCGTTATACTATGGAGTGGAGTAGTCATCCAGTATTTCTTTGATAGAGTTGGCTATGCTCCATTCATTTCCATGTAGTCCTGTTTTGTGTTCTTCCCGAGAATACATGATATTTTTCTTTGTTCATAGCTGCATTTAAGCACCTATATGAGCTATAAAGTGCCGTGTTTACTTTTCCTAGTAAATATCATTTTTTCCTTTAATCTTTTTTAGTTGACACTTTTATGTCCTTGTTACATTGGTTACATTTTCAAGTCTGATGTACTGTTGAGGGAATGTTATGACAGCACTTAGCTTGCACTTTCAATCAAACACAACTGATACTGAGGATTACACGGTCTTTGAGTTTCACTGCAAGTTCAGGGCAACTATTTATATAGAAAAAATGAGTAATGCCATATAAATGCATTTAAAACTATGCTAGTAATATTCATATTTTTTTGCCAGCTCCGAGATTGGTTGGATCTCTCACTAAACCATGCAGTGCCATCTTCACTTCTCATACTTTCGAGGTAAATTTAGTAGACATCTTCCCTGTTGTCATGTTATTAATTTTTATGCTTGCATTCTTATGTTTGGTAATTCTGTCAGAGCTTTTACTGTATCTGGGAAAGTGAAACCTGAGGAAGCTGTTGTAGCAACACTATCTTCACTACCGGATGAAGTTGTGGATACAGTTGGGACAGTACTGCCATCTGAAGATTCAGTTTCTGAGAGGAGGAGAAAACTTGAATTCCTTGAGATGCAAGAAGAACTTATCAAGGTGACGTGTACATATGCATCTTTTTATTTCTGTAGAGATAGCATATACATTGTAATAATTAAACAATGTGTTTTTTAACCTCCCATTGTGCCAGTGCAGCCATAATCTCTGGGGTATAAAACCACTGTACTGATAAGCTGATAGAGAACTTCCCTCCACTGAATGTACTTGCTGGCTTGTACTTTGTAACCTACGTTTTACTATTAGTCGAAAAAGCTAGTTAAGCCACATATTTAATTTTATCTCACCCAATGCACTGTTCAGATTTTGAAATTCCTACTTTCGTGCACTGTTATTGCATACATTGCTGCTCCCTAGTTATACATCATGCTTGGATCCCTAGTTGGATCCTATATGTAAACTTCATAGGAGATCCTGTTCATATCTTTGTCACATGGTAGATGTTCAGATGAGCACGATTACTTAGCCTTTGTTTCGATTACAGAGATTAGGTTTAATCTCATGGGATCAGTAGGGAATTGAGCCCCTTCATATTCAAAGGAATCTGTCTAGTCCCTATGCATTAAAGTTTCTCATTACATGTTTTATGCAGTTTCATGGTTAGGTCCGAAGATGTTCATTGAGATAATCTGAAATGAAAATTTTATTACAAATTAGACTTCATAATTGATATGCCTGCCTGTATTGTAAGTTCGTAACTCAAGGCATGCTTCCAATTTGTGTAGCTCGAGGCATGCTTCCAATTTGTGTAGTTTATAATCCCAATGTCCTGTGTTTGTAGGAACATGCATTTAATTATATTTAACCCAATCATTTTATTTTTTTAACATAATTCTACAAATATATTGTTGATTTTTAATGCAAAAATATATTCAGGAGGAAGAGAAAAGGAAGGAGAAAGAAGAAAAGGCAAAACAAGAGGAAGAGGAAAAGGCAAAGCTCAAAGAACCAGAGGGTGCTTCTGAAGATTTAGCTTTGAAAGAAATGACTGAGACTACGGCTAGGGAAGAAGAACTGCGAAAGGCAAAACAACACGACAAGGAAAAACTCTGTAATATCGGCCGAGCATTGGCAGTGCTCGCATCTGCATCAGTATGCTCCTAATACAATCAGTATTTTTCTTTTAGTAACCATTCATGTTGACAGTAACAACACCGTAACTATGGAACGCTAGTATCTCCTCATACCTCTTTGTCTGATCATTTTTCTAACTTTTATTTGCAGTCTGTAAGCAAGGAGCGTCAGGAGTTCTTGGGACTTGTAAACAAGGAGGTATAATGTGAAGTGGATTAGACAAACAAATACTCATGCAAGCATATTTGATGTATTGCATATATAAATATATACACTGGATATTTAATTGGACTTTGGTCCGCATGCAGATAGAACTATACAACTCAATGCTTGAAAAGGAGGGTACAGAGGGTGAAGAAGAAGCTAAGAGAGCATACATAGCTGCTAGAGAGGAATCAGACCGTCATGCTGAGGCTGCTGCAGAAGAAAAAGTCTCATCAGCACTTATTGAGAAGGTAAGGAATCCTTCATCACATGACCCGTAGTTGAGCATTGTCTACCTAAAATCTGTTTATATTTCCCATATTTTGTTGCTACTACACTTGGAATATGCTGTCTAAATAGCCTTGAATATTGACATTGAAAACTATTAACAAATTATCTTAAAAGTTGGAGATAAGAGAGCAAACTTTTACTTGCAAATTGTAACTAAGGTCGATATTAACGGTACTTTTTTTTTGAAGACGATATTAACAATACTTGGTACCTAAAAGGCCTCCTATTTTCATTCTGATGATGCAATCTTAGAAAGCCTACCTGAACTGACCCCTCTTTTGACATTTTAAAAGTGCTGCAAAGGAAACAAGCATCTGCATGCTTTTGTATCTTCAGCATGTTGTTGGCAAATGTATATTATATCATTTTTTTGGTTGAATATTTATGATTCATGACCTCATGGGTTTGCTGTTCACATGAATCACATTTAACTATGACCTTTGCTGCATTCAGGTTGATGCTATGCTCCAAGAATTAGAAAAGGAGATTGATGATGTGGATGCACAAATTGGAAATCGTTGGCAACTGCTTGACAGGTAAGTCACTTCTATGTATGATCTTTTTATGTTGTGTGCATGTCAGCCAGTGCATTTTGTTGGTGGTTCTCCCTGATAGGGAAACTTAATGCTATTTTTTGTTAATTTACAATTGGCGGTAGTTCTATTGCCCTGTCAAAACACAGTTGTGTCAGGTGCTTCTTTGATCTACCTAACCATATTCAGAGGATTATTTTATGAAATGTACTAGTTCATAAACTCATCGTCCTAGTGGAGTCACTGTAAAAGCATGGTTGCTGCTTCAGTGTTATGATATGTGAGATGGCATACTTTATCAAGCAGAGAGGTCATTTGTAATGCCACCATAACCATTTTGCACATAGTCCTCAGTATTATGATCCAATTCGCACATAATTTTCAGGGACCATGATGGCAAAGTGACCCCTGAAGAGGTGGCAGCCGCAGCAGCGTATCTCAAGGACACCATAGGGAAAGAAGGCGTGCAAGAGCTCATCAGCAACCTTTCTAAAGACAAAGGTTCGTTCATCCATGACACCTACATGCTGCTCCAGTGTTGCATCTGTCCAATTTTCTTGTATTTTTCTGAACGTTCTCTTTATGCACGCCTTCAGAAGGAAAGATCCTTGTTGAAGATATTGTGAAGCTAGCATCCCAAACAGAGAACAATGAAGAGGAAGAGGAAGCACAGCAATAGCTGGAAGAGTATTCGATCGCACACATTTAGATAGGTGTCCTATTATTATATATATTATTTCAGCAGTCAGAACTCAGAAAATTCAAGAGACCTCAGCTACCTAACAGCAGTATCATATGTATTTAAAGGCAATACGGCCATTTCTGGTGCCTCTTGGCTGACTTCGATAGTGACTTCCAGTTAGGAAGGTAGACTTCCTGTAGAGATGCTCATGCTGACATGCATTTGGTTGGGCGCTGTGCTGTGGATTGGAAAATACAGATGAATTGTTATGCTACTATGCAATCCCAAAATTTTGAATCTGTTTCAAATTCTTGAGTAATGGATGGTGGATGTTTGGGTTATTTATTGACCATGAAGTTTATGGAATCATTATGGTTTCCACTGATTTTATCATACGTGGTCTCTGCATTGTTATGCTTGGAATCAATTTTCATAAGTTGAAATTTGAAATTGTGAATTTGGACCTGTTTCTGGGCGATAAAGTGGTCATGGGAAGTTGGAGCCTGGGCTCTTGACCCCTACATTTACAACAAATAATGTGTGCGTTGAAGTGAATGTTGCATTCTGCAGCTTGTGAAAGTTTTGGGGGTATGAATGAAGGTTTCATTTTTTATTCTTTTCTTTCTTTGTGTAGGAACCTGTTCACCAATCTTCTAATAATATATCTTAAGAACCTTGAGCAATCCAATACAACACCAAGACACCATTATGCACCTATTGCTTTCTTTCTAACTTCTAAATTATTGAGACACCACATGTTGCAAGATCCCTAAGTAAACTATATTGGGAATCTCTGTCCCAAATTATTGGGAAACTGTATTACCTACTTCTCTGTCCTAAATACACTATGTTTTTTTTTTTTTTGAAACACTAAATACACTATGTTAGCTACACTATACATGCCCTCGTCAAAATTGTAAGTTGTTTTGGCTTCTCTAGATTCATAGTTTTTACAATTTATATCTAAATGCATAGAAAAACTATGCAAGTAAAAGTCCGACTTGCAATTTAGAACAGTCTCTAGAAAAACAAAAAACAGCCTATAATTAGAAAACAAAGAGCACATTTTTCATGTTTATGACAGGTTTATTCGTTTTTAATTAATTAGTTTTTCTTAAATATCGAGAGAATAACTGAATGTCCAATAGAGCTCTGCTTTGGCATGTCTTGCTCCATGATTGTTGCCAAAGTACCCAATGACCAGTCAGGAATCGCTTCCACCCTAAATGCTATATTTCTATATGCATTAGACATTGCTCTGGTGCATCGACAATGGTATTCAAAGGCAACTGACACTGTACTCATGAGCCATAGAGCTCTTAAAAAAATCATTTACATGTCTACTCTAAAAAAGGGACACGGGGACCTGCACATTACAATAGAACCGTGGATACTGGATATTCCCCCAGTGCAACCTGTCTTGCTGAAATCGGCAAACAAAAATGTGTTTGACTAAATTTCCATTCCTGGCCAGATACCTTGGATCACATTGAGGTAATTGTTAGTGCCGGCATCCATATGTAAAATTTCTCGCAGGATCTCGCAGGAAGTCAACGTATGTACAGAAATCCTGGGAAGAACAAATAAAGTTGCCACAGCTCTGGTGAGGTGACTGTAGTTGAACAAAGCATACCAAGTATTAGGAGTAAATCTGGAAAACCTGTTCTAAATGTTAGCAGTACCCCGCTAGCCAGATGCAGATGCTGGGGTTCCATTTGCCTGTTGAGATGTCTCTGTGAGCTTCTGACCACGAGGCCGCTTCCTTTTTCCGTTGGCTGAAGTATCTTGCACGGTCTCATTTGGCTTCAGAGGAACCTAGCCATACCAGCGTGCCATTAAATGCCATCAATGTATGCCAAAAAAAAGGTCCTTGCAAGATGAATGGAACTTGCAAACAAACATAAACTCAAACCTGGAACATCTGCTGGTACATCACTGGCATCAGAACATTTCCAAAAGCATGTGGGTCAACACCACTCTGAAAATTTAAATCAGCAACAGTCAGTAGCATATTCCTACAGAGTTGAATCTGCCTCAAAGTAAAAATAATAAAGAAAAAACTTGAAAATAAAGAACAATTACTGATTAATAAGTACTCCCTCCATTCCAAATTGTAAGTTGTTTTGGGTTTTCTAGGCACATTGCGTGCATCCGCTATCTAGATACATAGCAAAAACTCTGTATCTGAAAAAACCAAATTGACTTACAATTTGGAAATTGGAACAAGTGATATATGATTCATTTTTCTCAGAAGATTCAATATTTTTTTACCAACTATAGAGAACAATGAATAACTACTGCTTATTGCAAATATTCCTGAATTAATATGCAAGAAAAGCATCCAAATATCGTGGAAGAGTGCGGAGTTGGTAACCAGGGAGGCTGGCACCTTCCTTATCTGGAGCGGACATCTTAGTAGAAATAAACAGAAAAAACAGAGATAATGGAGCCATCTTCTTCTTCCGCACTGCCACTGCGCCACACAACCGCACCACCAATCGTCTTCCTCACACCGCCAAGGCGCCAACAAGCATGCTAGCCATGTGCTTGCTCCCTTGTGACCTCCTTGCGCCTCCCAGTCTCCTCTTAGCTCCAGCTGCCGCATCACAGGGGAGAAGGCGTGGATCCACTGGCTTCTTGCACCGCCACTTGACCTCGAGCATGGGTTGGCACTCAGTCATGGACACAACACTCAAGGGGGAGGGACACACTCACAGTCACAAGAGAGGGGCGCTCTCATGGAGAGGTGCATGCACTCATGGGGGAGGGCATGCTCGTGGAGAGGCGCACACACTCATGGGGGAGGGTGTGCCCATAGGGCTCCCTGCCGGGAGCAGAGGAAAGCGAGGCCAGGCCCGTCACGGACGCAGTGCTCATGGGGGAGGGCTGTGCTCATGGTGAGACACGGACGGAGACGGAGGATGCAAGATGAGGATGAAGAAACACCATCACAGCCTGCCATGAAAACAAATTCAGTGATGCCAGGCAACGACTCCAGATAAGGAGGATGCCAGCACCCCTTGGTGCCATATTCATAGTTTTCAAGGCGTTAAGGCGAAATGCAGCGAGCCACCCATTCAAGCCGAAGCGACGCTTTATTAGTCTAAGAAATAGGAAATAGCAGCAGGGATTATGCAAGAAAAAGAGAAAAGAAAAAAAAACAGAAAAGGGCAAATGTAAAGAGAATGGTTGGCCCAGCCCAATAGGCAGCCCACAAGTGTGTCCTTATCCCTCCTTAGGTCATCTCTCATCTCACAGAAGCAGAGCAGAGCCGCCGCACGCATCGCAGGTGCAGAGTGCCGCATCTCCTCCTTGCTTCACGGACGCAGATGCAGCGCCGACGTCGCCGCATCTCCCTCTTCGCGCAGGCACAGCTCCGCCGTATCTAGCGCCGCCGCGTCTCCTCCCTCATGGATCACGCAGGTACAGTGCTCCCCGCCCTCCCTCGTGCTGCTCTTGGCTGCTTGCGCTGAGCCTGCCATCTGCTCCTTCCCTACCTCTTGCTACGGCTCCCTCAGATCCCCATCTCAATCAACCGCCGCCTCCACCGCAGATGACCTAGGCGGCGGCGGATTTGGTGGGGATGAGCGAGGAGGCAGCTGCATGGCCTTTCTCTGTCATTTTCCTCTGCTTTTGGCTAGGCGTCGGGGACGCGTTACTCCCTGCGAGCACCTTGAAGCCTAGGCGACGCCTTAAAAACTATGGCCATACTATTTTTGTATCATGGGAATTTGGTTTTCTAGTGCCTGTGGGATTTAGTCAAAAATACGAATCAGCATATATGAATATGACGTCTGTTCTGACATTACCGGTACCATGTACACAATGCTTGGCTGAAATGCTGCTTGATTGCCTACAAATTGCTGGATATTAGCTGGTACTCCAATGTAGCCAGTAGGAACTATTCCTTTTTCTGCTCCTCCCTGGAGTTAAAATAGCAACCAAATCAATATCTTCTTTTTAAGGAGGTCTCTGCTTATATTGGAAGCAAATAGTCTTACAAACCAAACAATATCCTCAGAGCCGGATGCATCAACTAAGGATATAAAATTGACTAATGCTTAGTGCAATCTTACCTTTTGGATTTGCGGTACTTGCATGACTGCTGGAGCCTGCATATTGCAAAACAAAAACAACCCATTTAAGCAAATCATATGGACTATCTATTCTAATTTCCTCAAAGTTTACAAGCAAACATGTGTATATAAGATTTATTATAGGTCGAACCAGTACCTCTGGCCCTTTGAGACTATCATTTCTGTTTCCAGTAGCTGCACCCACCACGGTTTGACCAGTCACTGTATTTGGTTTATTTACTTTAGGAATACGTGACTTGATCCTTGGTTGTGTATCATCATGTGTGTTGCTATTTAGCAGAAATTTCTCTGTCTCCCTTACCAACCTCAAAGCAAGGCGATACTTATCTGATAGGGCTGCAGACTCAACAAGTTCCAAACATCTCATTGACAAATAGTCATATCGATCCATGCGATTGTTGGGGACAAGATCACTTGGAGGGCGTCTCTTCACATGCAACTGTCTAAAATCCTTTTTCCACCTATCAAGAATATAATGTTGTGGAATTTCACGAACCAGTTGAAACTTGAGCATTGAGAGACTATGCCTACATAGTATGCCACTGAATTGGAAACCACCACATATGCAACTAATATTCTTTTCGTCCGCATTGTATGTCACTGAAAAAATTTTACTCATAGTCCTTTTACCATCTTCAAGAAAAATGCACTCCTTGACATTGAATGTGGAGACAGGCCCATCAATACCAGTCAAAGAGACATGGCAGTACATTATGGCTTCAATCTCATCTTGGAACTTCTTGAACATATTATGTGTGTATACCTTTGAGAGCTGCTCTTCCATATAGAATTTTGATACCGGTGGACGTTGCTTATGAAATGTCTCAAAATCTGCTTGGGCCTCCTTATCAAATTTACTCTGCAAAGCCATCTCATACTTGCCAAGAAATTGCTTCAAGGTGGTTTTTAAATCAACATATCCATCAAAAAAAGGAGTGATTGTTTCATTTCTTTGTGTGGCAGACATTCCTGCCCAAAATGTATCTTTCATGAAAACAGGAACCCATGAAGATCGACATTCATAAAGTGATCTTAACCAGTCATTGCCCTGAAGCCCACTATATGTAATTGAAGTATTCCATTCTCCTTCAAACTCATCGATGGTTAAAGAATCATACACAGCCTTATGCATCGCCTTGTTGATAGCTCTGTACTCTGACAGCCCACCTAAACGTTCTGCAGCCTTCCTCATTATCTGAAACAAGCACATTCTATGACGGACTCCCGGAATAACCTCAGCTACAGCACTTTGAATGCCCTTACAATAGTCAGTGACAATAGCCTTCGGGAGATTGCCATACATACATGCTATCCAGGCCTTAAGTAGCCATGAATAGGTTTCTGCTGTTTCATCAGAAAGCAGGGCACACCCCATCAAGACAGATTGTCCATGATGATTCACCCCAATAAATGTTGCAAGAGGCATATCATATTTACTAGCCACATATGACGTATCAAGTGTGATGACATCATTATAGTACTCACACATGGCTCTTGATCGGGCATCTGCCCAGAAAACATTCCTGGTACAGCCTTCATCATCCAGGTCAATGACATTGAAGAAGTTCGCATTTTTGGCCTGCATCCGAGTGAAGAAAAGCCGAAGGGCCTCCGAATCTCCAGGTTGGAGCTTCAAACGACCCCTCTCCACAAAGCTGTGGTGCTTGCTCTCACCAAAAAGAAGTTGCTCAAGCTCCCCCAGCTTATCCGTTGGCACCTTGCTTGACTCTTCAACAGGCATAGCCCCAGGGCCACTGATACGCAACCGCCTCTTCGCAGGGCCAGAGAGCTGCTTATAGGAGTTCAAAAACCTAGCCATTGCTGGACTCACTGGATGATTATGATCGAGGATCGCCAACTCTAAATGCAACAATTTATCTCCCCACAACTTCACTCGGATCTTGGCTGGGCAGTTAGTGGTCGATGAAGCCCGTTTCCGAAACTTCGGCTCATAACGTGGCCGGCCTCCTTTGCAGCACATAAGCTCGAGATATAAGCAGGTCCCTTCTTGTGAGAACGAGGACCTCCTTACTGAGACACCAAAGCCAACACGGCGGGCATACTTGCGGTAGAATCTGTTGACTTCTGTGTGATTATTGAACACCATGCCAACTTCTGGAACACCAATATCCTCCCCATCGGATTCCTCCATACTGGGATCCTAAAAAGAAAACCTTCATCATGAAACCACTTACATTGCAAACTACTGAAAAATTTTCAAGTTTTTCAAGCTAATACAAAATGAAGTCAACTTAAAAGCAACTTTTTAAAACATAGGAACAGCATGAGTGACTTTGAGCAAATAGCACGTCCTGTATGTATTGTAGGTATTTCTGGATGACATGAGGGTACCAAAAAGCGGCACAGGTAACGCTTCGCTTTGGGGTATAAGCGCTCCCAAAGCGGCGCAGCGGCTGCTGGCTCCAGCCTTGACAAGGGCGCGAGGCGACTGGCGAGAGGCGGGAGGGGATAGCCGCCGACGCCGCCGAGCCTGGGACTGCCCCGCCGTCGCTACCGACGAATCTCCGCAAAACGCGCGGAGAGAGAGAGAGAGAGAGAGAGCCGCGAGAGATGGAGGAGCTGAAAAAGTAGATCTCACCGGCTCCTTCTCCGTTCTCATGCGGGATGGACACCGCTGCCCCTGGATCCACGCGCTGCGGGTCCTCCTCCCTCCTCACGCGCGTAGCCGGCGAAGCCCGGCGGCCAGGAACGACGGAGGGAGGCCGGGCGGCGATGAGAGGCGAGACGGCGCGGGAGGGGCGGAGCGGAGGAGACGGATGCGCGCCGTCGATCGCCAGCGCGACCGGCGGTGTGGAGCGGTAGCGTTGCTCCGAGCGG
The DNA here is from genome assembly GCA_027790015.1 of Cymbopogon flexuosus. Classification (NCBI taxonomy): domain Eukaryota; kingdom Viridiplantae; phylum Streptophyta; class Magnoliopsida; order Poales; family Poaceae; genus Cymbopogon; species Cymbopogon flexuosus. The sequence goes on from JAKNSH010429959.1 coordinate 11,003, forward strand.
GAGCGGTGGGGCGGCTGAAAGAAGTTCGTGTGGGGCCGCGGGATCCCGGTCTCGCCAAAGCGATGGGCATATTAATACAAAGAAAATGAAAATAAAAACAAAAAAAGGGGTATATTATAGATATTTGAGTCTTTCTTATATAACCAGGAGAAGCTATTTTTACCCACATTGTAAAGCAACAACAACTCCACTTTCAAAGCTACGTCTCACATGAGCCAGAGTCAGATTTGTTTTTTTTCGTGCCGGAGGCTTAGGCTGAGAGAAATGACAACAGGCTGTGCGTATTCGTAGCAGCATTGAAAAGGTTAAGTGGTGTGTGCATTGTCGGATAGCTATTAATTTCCCAAAGTCCTTCGAGGGAAGAAGAAATTCCACCTTTGGAGAGCCCTAATTTTTCTAATGCTAATTTTAGGGATGGTTTA
>JAKNSH010430047.1:0-10616 GCA_027790015.1 Cymbopogon flexuosus
AGATCTTGAAGTCTAGTTTTTTAACAAATTTATTTGGAGATATAAATATTACACATATTTTCTACAAATCTAGTCAAAGTTGAGAAAGTTTCACTGGCACGCTTCCCATAACGTCATCTAAAATGGGACGGAGGGAGTACAATACTTACTCCATCCGTCTCAGAATAGATGACGTTATAAGATGCATGTTGGTCAAATTTTTTTAACTTTAACTAGATTTTAAAAAAAACGTGCAATATTTTCATCTTCAAATAAATTTGTTAAAAAACTAGACTTAAAGATCTTTCCGATGATGCTAATTACTTAACATAAATATTTATATATTTTAATATATAATTATTGATATTTTGAAAATATTAATTTCTCGAGAACCGAAAAAGACATTAATTTTAGAACGAAGGAAGTACGCTGCTGCTACTGCGAGATCGAGATGGATTCGAATCGATTCGCTCGATTCCCCCCGTTCCCCTGCTTGCTCCGCGAGTCCGTGGGACGCACGCAGCGCCGCACCGGTCGACGACGACTAGGCGGTCATCTGCGGTCAAAGGGCCAATCGAGTGGACTCGCGGTCTCATTCTCACCGGCCCGGCGTGACCTTGAAGTTTGAACCTACACCCTCCCTCCCAAGATAAATATCATTCTCACTTCCCGAGAAGTCAACATTTTTAAAATACCGGCAATTATATATTAAAATATATAAATATTTATGCTAAGTAATTAGTATCATCGGAAAGATCTTTAAGTCTAGTTTTTTAATAAATTTATTTGGAGATAAAAATGTTGCACGTTTTTCTACAAATTTAGTCAAAGTTGAGAAAGTTTGACCGGCATGTATCCTATAACATCATCTATTCTGGAACGGAGGGAGTAGCACTGTCCGTGGCTTCGCCTAGTCTAGGCTACTCCTCCGTTCCGAAAAGAAGGATGGTTTGGGTTACTGTGCCACAAGTTATTATAACTCTATTTTTATAAAATACGTTCAACATTTATATCTTTAAATAAATTTAGTTAAAAACTAGATTTAAAAATCTTACTAATAATATTAATTATATATTTTAAATATTAGTATTTTTAATATATAATTGTCAGCAGTATTTTCTCGAAAAACGAAAACGTCATTTATTTTGAGATAGAGGTACTAGAGCGGAGTTGCTCTATTATATAAGAAAAGTTTGAAGATGCTATAACAGATCTTCTATGTCATCTCTTATACCTACAATATTTTATTTTTGGAATCCTTATACCTACAATTTTTTATAATCTCATAGAAAACACTGTTTCTCCTAAATAGGAAACATCTCTTCCATGTCTAAAGAAATACAGAAGACAAATTTTAGACAACATCTCATAATATTGTTCTTTTATATATCCTAAATTTTGGGACAAATTAATAACATGGAGTTCAGTTGATACTGCTAGAAGGTATACCACGAAAAATTGTAGTTTTTATATATCCTATATAAATTAGCTTAAAGGTACTCTTCTAAAAAAATATTGGAGACTAAATATAAGAGATATGGTGGAGATACTCTGATCCTAGCTCAAATCCATCCTTACATATTTTAAGAACTAAAACATCGTTAGTTCTAATAGCTATATCCTAGCAAGTGTCGTTACCAACCATTTTATCGCAGTGCTGTTCCTAGGGTCCATGTTTTCTATAAGATTAAGGGGAAAAAAAAAGGTTGTGCTATGATTAGGTACTTGGGTCAATCCATCTCACTCATTGAATTAATAGGTTAAAGCTCTATCAGCTTTATTTTGTTTTGTTTTTGTGAGACTAACCCTTGCTGTCTATGCTCTTTTTCGTGGGAGTTCAAGCCAAGTGTGGACCGAGCCATTCCTAACTTTAGTAATAAGTTTATTTCTCAAATTTAGTGTAATAATAACTCGATTTTTCAAATGCTTATACTAATTCTTATAAGAAATGCGATAGAGATGAATTAAACCATTCTTCTCCACAAACCAAATAAAAAAGGTTAATGATTGTACTGAAACAAGGTACTCAGCACTATCTAAGGCAAGCTTACCAGAACTCTGTCAAGCATGCAAATGAAACGGCTGTATTCAAATTTTGCTCTTCCAACGTTTTTGTAAGAATATAAAGAGATGGAAAAGAATAATGGCCTCATTACATCAAAGCTTCGCACAAGAAAACATTTCCTCTTCCTCAAAATCATGGTCATTACACATTAGTCATTACCAATTACCATAAGAATCCTTGGACAGTAGGACAGACAAAAGTGTTTGCTGGCCTCAATTACAAAAGCGGATCGCATCGATCCAAAACACTTTCGTACTGACCTGGATTGTACAGCTTCCATTCACAAATCACAACCTCCTCCATATCGACCTCATCATCTGTGCCCAGCAATAGCACTAACAGGAAGCAATATACACAATTTTTTTGCTGCTGGGTACAAACATTAGACCTACAGTTTACATACAGCTATATCTTACCTCCCTCTTTTTGTATACCAATTGCTATGTTGTGTACATGAATATGCATGTACCTGCACAAACCTCACAACAGGAATAATTCTTACTCGAACGACCCTATTTTGCTGGATGCTTGAAGAAAGATCCAGCTTTTGACATCCCACTTCCCGAAAAAAACACTCCCATATTCCTCGTGCCAGAGGCATGAACAGAAAAAAAATCCTGAATATCTGATGTTGGAAACAACTTCAACAGCGGCTTCTTACTGTTGTCATATTCACAAACGAAGCTCGCGCAATATGACAGCAGATCCTAACTGACTGCATTGTACCTCTGCTTCATTAGTTGGTGCCCCATCATATGCTGTGGCAGCTTTTCTGAGTAAACTGAGAGATCAAAGATACTTTTAGGTAGCTGGGGAGGCCCAACAATGGACATTGTGATGTCTGAATGGGCACATTTTTCCTTTCCATAGATGTTATTGCAGACGCTTTTCATGAAATCTTCTTTGAGAGAACTTGTACAGATGTGAATATTCCTTGTGTAGATGAGACCCCAGAAGAATACAACATTTGGGTCGGTGAGGGTATGATCAACTTGTTCCGAAGGATCTGGGTCACAATAAACACCAAGACTCTCCAGCTGCAGAACATCATTGGAGAGTTGAAGATCAACATTAACACTAATACCCAGAATGTGGAAAAGAAAAGCACAAATGCACAAAGAAAATGTCAAATGACCTTGAGAAGAAGGTTGCGGAATCGTGATTTCACCCATCCAACCCAGTCACGCAATTCTTCATCCAATGGAGCAGAGAGAACTATGCGGAGAAAGCATTTGTATCTCGCACCATATGGAAAAGATGCAAAGAGCCAACTCCAGTCAAAATCAGTACTTCTGGTATCCTGTGGAAGAAGCAGATGAATTATCATCAACCTGACAATTAGGGACACAACTACACAAGCAAGCCTTAATAATACACTGCACCAATAATAGAGCAAGGTTAAAAAAACGCTAGGCGCTAGGCCACTGACTAGCACCTAATCACAATTAAAAGTGATTAAACATGATTCAACGTTTATGTTTCAGTAACACAATAGCTATGTGTGTACAGTATATGGGTATGCAGCTGCATATATGAAATAATAAATGAGAAATAAAGAGTAATGTCTATAAAGCCCAATCAGCCCATGTCTTAGGAAAGCCCACATCCCATCTAACTACCTAAGCACCGTATAGCCCATCTAAGCACCATGTACTCCCGGTGCCCTTACAGCCAGCACCATTCCAGAGATTCCCACCCAGCTGCCGCCGGTTCTCAGGTCTTGCGCAGCAGTTTCCGCTCCCTGCGCTCCCATCCCCATCTGCTACCGCGCCCCCATCCCTATCCGCTCTCTGCTCCATGGCGTGCCACCTCCGCTCTGCTCGTGGGTGACCTCGTCTCCTGCTCCCCCCTTTGTGGTGCACGGTCTCCAGTCACTGTTCGCGGACATGAGTGAGGCGGAATCGAGCAGAGGGCAAGCAAAATCAAGCGACATGGACACCATAAGGTCCTAACCCCGTCACTTCTCTAGTTTTCTTCACCATCGATGGGTCTTTCAGCTCGCCCCCCACGTTTAATTGGACACTCTATGCCCAGGTGACACGCTCGGGCTCTGTTTTGCGCTTAAATACACCTAGGCAAGCATTTAATGACGTTTTTTCGAACACTGTAATAGAGGCGGGTGAAATGTAACTGTGATATTTAGCATTTTAGAGAACTTAGCATTAAGACTTTACCACATAACATATTCAGAATTTGGAGAACTATCAGTGAGTAAAAGTCTAAACCATAAACACAGCAAAACTGATCCAGAGAACTAATTTGGTGGGTTGGAGTTGGGTGGGTCCCATGGTGGGGCAGGGAAGTGGGCACAAGTAGTGTTTTCCTAAGTGATTAAATGGTGAAAAAATATAGTGCCTTTGTTGGGAAATGAGAAATTTATTGAGCCATGTCCACCCTTGATTCCGAGAAGCCAACACACCCAGAAATTGCATTGTAAAACACTAATAGGAGTATAGGTATCCAATATTCAAACAAAACCAGTTAAACCCTTTCCTATTAAGGGAAAATGGGAACATGGCCACACAAAAGGGAAATTCAACAATTGAAAAGGGAGCCTTAAAATAAGAAAAATACCTTTCAGTTTAAATTACTTGGTAGCTTGTAACAAAATGCTACAAAGCAAATAAATTGCAACCTCAATTCTCAATTGATAAATATACACATTCTAGAAATTTGTATATAAAATCCCAGCATGGTGTAACAGTGGGAAACATAAGGAACCTTTCAGGGAGAAAAAAAAGTAACAATAAAAAACATCAAGAATAGCTGTACCTTCGTCAAAGTATAACCACGCCGAAGTTCTTCTTTGATTTTGCTGAAAGTACTTTCTGTTGTACTAGAGGAGCAAAATTCTGGTGGATAACAGGGCAACATTATGGGCATGAGAGAGCACCCATCAGGACCCCGACAAAGAACTGGTGGATCAAGCAAACTCACTGGAAGAGGCCAAGGCCAGTGAGCAAAAATCTCAAAGAACAAAGACAACAAAGTATTTATACTAGCATTTGGATGTCTGCGGCAAACATATGCCGCAAGGATCGCCAAATGAATTCCAGCGAAGAAGCCAAGTAGCTGAAATACAGAAATACCATCAGGCAATCAATAACAGCGTGGTTGTAGAAAATAAAGGATGACATTATAATCGACTGTAGACAAAGCACCTACATGGCAATGAAGTCCTCTTCTTCTTGCCCATAGTTTGAGGCACCGCAACAGATATTGGAATTTCTGCATTCCATAAAAAGGTAAAATTAGAATAGGAAGAGTGGTAGCAAGAAAGGTTTAAAGAAGTCAAAAAGTGCAAGTAGGCAACAGTGCTAACAAAAAAGGACATCTGATTCAGCATTGACAAAACACATTAACCGAGACTAAACTGAGAAATATAGAATGTATATAACAAACAAAGTGATACAGTTGGAGACAACATTAGGTCCCAGATACAAAAAGGCAGAGAGTAAAACAAAATAAATAAGGAAAATGGTACATGAATAAAACTAGTGAGGTGATTTTTGGACCTTCATATTAGGAACTAATTGGATGATTTGTCTATTAGCGCGAACTCCAGATAGACATCTCCAGCTTGGCCCATCCACATTCTCTAGCACATGGGGATCAAATGCATGCATAGCCTGCAGTGTACAGCCTGTGAGAACTTAAAATAGACACCAGATATCATGTACAGCATCTTTGTTCTACAGACTAACCAATAGTTTAACAAATTCAAACTAATAGTAAACATGATGGACCAGGGAGGAGGGAGTTATGATGTAGTACTCCCTCCGTTTCAATCTATAAGACGTTTTGGCTTTTCTAGATACAAATTGTTTTTTCCTATGTACCTAGACATGCTGTATATCAAGTGCATAGCAAAGGCTATGTATCTAAAAAGGTAAAAATGTCTTATAATTGGAATGGAGAGAGTATATCAATGAGGACATCAAACATACTTTCTCACAAATGTTACCATGCTTTGCTCAATCACGTGAAAGACCCAAACATGTTGAAATGAATGTACTAAAGTATTATTCATTAAGGTGCTGGACTGAAATTTCTTGGTCTTATAATTAGGTTATTAGGCATAGATTTCAAAAGATATTACATATGCCTCACTGCATGCAACCAAAAGTTGTAGCAAGCAATAGCTTATCAAGGTACAGCATGACCAAGATGAAAGCACAGTGTCACAGGGTGGGCAGACAAAAAGGATGTTCTGAGAACAGTAGAATTACAAATTACACGGAGTCAACAAATATAACACATTTGATATATAATGTAGTGAAAGCCCGGACGCTAACCTCTGCAGCATTGATCACTGGGAGTTGAACATAAGGAAAGTCAACTAAAATCCCATTGAATTTAAAACGCATCAATGGAACCTTAGCTCCTTCAATTGAATGCAATTCTGATACTTCTGGCCTCCCTTCAAGCATTTGCCGCAGGACAACAAAAAAATGGTGCTGCAATCACCAAATGAACACATTCTGAGTAAATTTCTAAATTTGTCAGCAAAAACAAAATACAAAATTGACACTTACTTGCAGTGTTGCAATATAAGGACCGATACAGAGGACATCAATATCAGATTCAGGTCCATATGCCTGCAGAGTAGAAAATTTTAGTAAATGTTTATCATAAAAATATAAATCACAATATTCAAAGGAGCAACTACAGAGGCATACCATATAAAGTATAAACAATCAAACTCAAATTATAGTTCTCCCGTAGCTCAGCTTCTTTACATGCAATTAAACTATCAATAGCTAACTGACTCAAGGTTTAGAAACTTGCAACAAACAAATATCATGGCATGCTAACAATGATATGGAATGCAAAACAAGCATTCTAGGCACAAGTATCATGTTCATTCTTGAAAACCTGCATACAGTTATCAATACAAATTCATATTAAAATCTCTTTCTAACTCTCTGATTTTCATGCGTGCTATTAACCAAAGCATACTTGAACAAAACAATTCTCCCATGCCCCTTAAAGTCATACAAATATGTCGGATTTAGTTGTGCACTGGTAAACTTTAAACACATGGCAGCTATCTTTTTTACATTGAGATTCGATATCTGAAAACAAGATGAATAGACTGAGAAAAATGCTTCAGAGATCATGTATGCCCAAAACAGCACTTCTTTCTGACTGGAGAGAACTTAATATGAGCAGCAAGTCTCTTCTTAAATTTATGAATGCATGTTTTGATTAACCTATCAATCATTGGGCTTACATTAGTGTAGAGAAGCAACACAATCAGACAGATCACTGAACCAGATCATTAACTCAGTGAGCTCGGGAAACAAATGACAGAAAGATTGAGCTATATGCTGCTTGCATTTCTTTGGTGAAACAATATCAAAGTCATCATAATTGGCAGATTTGTCAAAGCAAGAGACACCCTTTCTTAAACTAGCATGGAAGATTAACTAGTGGAAATAGAATGAATAATGTAACAAACTAACAGTACTGCATGGGTAGCCGATAAACTTAATGCCTTATTACTAGAAAATATCCAGCAAATAAAGAGTAGTGATATCAATTTCAGCAACAATTAATTTGTTTAAATAGAACACAACATACAAAAGATACAGTAAATGGCGTATCATTCTAAATCAATACCACGAACAACTAAACTGGATAAATTTGGCATCCTCCTTACCCCCAAGGCATAGGAGCCATAGGTCAACACTGTGGCTGATGTGATCCAGTGCTCTTTGCCCTGCTCGTACGCCACCCTCTTTGCCCACTCCATTACTATCTGCAACAAAATCACCACCAGATCAAAACATCAATTTCGACCAACATTGCAAGCAGAAGCCTTTAAGCCCGAAACCCTAACCCCCATTACCTTGCCGAGCTCGCGTACTACCCGCTCCCTCCTCTGCTCGTCCTCTAACGAAGGCACAATCCCCGCGTCGGAAATGAACTAGAGAACACGCAAAACGTCAGTTCCCAAAATCAACCACGGATGCACACGGAATCACACCAACCATGGATGCACACGAAATTACATCATAAGGGACAACCGTGCGTGCGAGCTTTAAGCTTCGGAGTTCACCTTGAGGAGGGAGCGGCTCCGACACTCGTCCATGTACACGACGACCTCGCGCGGGAGCGCCATGGGGATCGGACGCGACAGGAGCGTCCCCGGGGGCGGGGGCCCCGGGAGGTACATCCCCGTCGTCGGTGGGATCGGCGGTGGAGGCGGCGGGCCCATGAGCAGCACGGGCGCTAGGGTTTGGGTCTCGGCCCTGCGGGCCGCCGAGCCCCCGACAGCGAGGTCCAGCGCCATTGCTTCTGGAGCGGGCCTCTGGCGAGCGAAAGGAGGCGGCGGTCGGCGGCGAACCGGCCGCGATTCGCCTGCCTGCCGCCGCGTTGTTGAGTGGGTGGCGGACGCGGAGACGACGACGCGAACAGAGCTTCTCTCACGCTTTGAAATCGCTGAGACTTGAGACGACAGCTTTGGGGTTTAGTTGGAAAGGGAACGGGACCCGAAACGGAACGGGATCGAAGAAGGGGGGATGGGAGGACGGAGAGAAGGGGGGATGGGAGGACGGAGGGGAGACGGGGGCAACGACACGAGAAGATGTTGGGGTTTATACAAGGGCGCTGCCTCGTCGGCCGGGTGGTATGGTAGGAGTCGCCAGCCGACGCGGCCGAACAAGTTGGGAGCGTGCCACGCTGTATGTCTCTCTCTGCCTCAGGGTGGTAGGCGAAGGAACAAAAGAGGAGGAAAGGTCGATCACGGTGCTGATTTATATAAGGTTGTGTGCTCGTTTCAGAGCTGTCGATGCTTGATAGATTAAGAGTGTTGTGTTGTTGTTGTCTTTTTATAAGTTCCCTTTCATAATTCTAAAGCTCCATGTTGTTGTTAGTTGTTCCTATGGGACCACTTCTGCTCGCCGAATCCTCTTTGTTTAGTGCATGAACAAAAGTAAAAGAGACATCATGACAAATTAACATCAAAATTCTACCAAAACAAACATGTGGAAGATAATAAAGGTTTGACAATAACATCACATCTCATATTTATCCATATTAGATTGCATGGTGAAATGAGTTATTGCATACCCACTGATGTGGGATGGCTCAGTGATTGGGCCTCATATAAGACATGTTTGGTTTGTTCCTCCTATTGGAGTTTGTAGAATAAAAAAGAAGGGTGATGTTTTCCTAAAAAAACAAGTCGGGAGGGTAAAAGAAAAAGAAAGCAGTAGTCCATCCGTTCCTCATTCTCACCTCCGATAACAAGTTACATTTTTTTAAACTTTGACTAACAAATTTAAATATGACTAAATATATACAAGATATTATTCTACATAAATAGTAAGCATGATTAGTTTAACTGTCTAATAAAATTTCATAATAAACTTAATTTCTTACTATTTTCTTCTCCAAACATGGTCAAACTTTGTACCCCAAAACTTGTGACTTTCTTTTGGAATGGAGGGAGGTACAACTTCATATTTAGTGTCGATTGATTTCTTAGTGCTTTAGTTATGCTTTACTTTTTTCTACGAAGTAAAATAAATTGCCGCTTTCAGCATTTTTACTTGCACTAAAAGTAATTTTATAGGATAGAGAAAATCAGGCTCTATGCTCCCACACATTACACCAGATCAAGGGAGTGTACTGGCCTAGTTTTTTTTTTCCCTGACCACTCTTAGGGAGCGTTTGGTGCGGTGAGTCCGATGGATGAAACGGCCACCACACAGTTGGCGAGCTATGACATATGTTCTCAACTGGCAGCCGTGGCGCGCGCCAAACCTTGGGCGAAGTGTGACGATGACGTTTGGTTGTTCATAGTTATGGCGTTGCAAGCTATATTTAACTATGTCCTTGAATTTGAGTACCACTTATACTGTCACGGGTGGGAGCGAACCAAACATAACCTTAAATTCTTACTTATCCTTTCTCCTAAGCTCAAATACAAGATTTTTAGATACATTTAACTACTATATCCTCATTCCATTAAGAATAACAATCCATTTCGCTGTGTTTAGAAGTTTTGAGTACATATAAGTGGTACTCGCGAAATGTATATCTATTGTCTGAATATAAGTTGACTGATGTTGTCCATTCAATCAAATAAAAAATGATTTAGAAGCAATAATAATGAACCTAACGTGACAGTATGAAGGAGAAACATGGGAAAAACCGTCCGACCAAACGAACGGCTCTAGTGCAAAGCCGTCCGAGAAAAAGCACCCGCCGCCAGCCCTGCAATTGGTTCTCAAGTCTCGGCCCGGGTGAGGCTATCCGCACTCATCGTACTCTATTTCCATCCTTTAAAAGGAATATTCTATCCTGGTCATCGATATTCTCTTCTCCATCTCACATTCTTCCGCACTCATACCTCCTCTAAAAATCTACTCTATGTCAGTGAGACCCACACGTCAGTCACTTTTTCCTTTTTTTTCCACCGCACCCTCCCTCCCCATTCTCTCTCCTCCCTCCCATTCCCGTGCTCCTCTCTCCCATGTTCCTCGGCAGCGCCGCCCGGCCTCCTCGGCAGCTCCGGCGGCGCGCCTCCTCCTCCTTACCGCCGCCGCGCCTCCTCTTCCTCGCG
>JAKNSH010430319.1:0-16779 GCA_027790015.1 Cymbopogon flexuosus
GTATCCCATCACCAAGCGTTCTTGAGATAGGTCGCATAATGTGAAATTGCTGCCTGAAGCTTTCAAGGCGATCTCCATGGGGCCTCGGCGGGATTGTAGGACCTGATGGCTTCTCATCCTCCACAGTCTTCTCTGCGCCTGAATTCCCTCTACCATATATAGGAGTAATATTTCCCTCAGTCACCTCGCCTTTGCAGACTGGGCATTCCTTGTGGTTGGAGTAAACATTCAACCACTGATACAAGCACGGCCAGCAGAAGAGATGGCCACAAGAAGTGACAACCGGCTCACTGGCCATCTCAAAGCATATGTTACACTCGAATGCCGCGGCATTCTTGCCGCGTTCCTCAGAGGAATCCTGTGAGGCACCTAATTCTAATCCATTGGCAGCCACCTTGTTTAACTCATTAGTATCATCAGCTGCAGGCTCATGCTGGGACACCGGCTCGGCGGCTTCCTGCCCAGAGGGGCGAGCTTCGGAGCTGAGGGGTGGAAGGTCAGACCTGAACCGCCTCGGGCGAAGCCAGCGGCTGGAAGTCTGCTCGAGCAGCCGCCTGTACCGGGCGGCAGTGTCTGGGAGGAAAGATGAAGAGGCCGTTGACGAGGAAGGCCGGTCCTCCCACCCCAGCAGTTCGCTGGCCCGCACCAGCGGGGGCGGGGGCGGCAGATGGAGGGTGGACCGAAGTTCCCGAAGTCGCTCTCGGAGCCCCGAGATAGTAGGCGACTCCGGCGGCGGAGGCGGCATGTCCCGCGGCCCGCGGATGAGCGGCTCCGGAGGCTGCATGTACGACGGATGCGCATCCGGAACAGGCGAGTCTTCGGGGTTGTAGGGGAAGTACACCTCCGGCGGCGGAGGGGAGAGGTCGGCGCGGGTGGGGGAGTACGGCGGGTGCAGGGGCTCCGGCGGCGGCGGCGGCGCGTCGACGGACGCGGCGGAGGACGAAGGAGAGGAGGGCATCGGGATGCTGAGGGCGAGGTCGGAGCCGAGGTCAGAGGGGCGCGGGCGCGGGCCGCGGAAAAGACCGAGGTAAAGGTTCAGATCCATCGTCCTCCTCCTCCCCGCGGCCTCATTTGCGTCCATCCGACGGCGAGCCGCGCCCCACTGCCCCACCCCCGCCCCGCCGGCCCGGCCGCCGCCTTGCCGTCCCACCTCACCGAGGCCGGGGGGCGCCAGGACCAAACCCTACCTCGGTGCGCGGACGCGGCGCCAGGGTCTGGGTCATGGGCGGAGGATCTGGGACGCCCTAGCTGCCGCTGTCACGAGAGATTACCAAGCGGCAGGATGCGACGCCGCCGACGAGGGGAGCGGCGGCGGCGAAATGGGTAGCGGGCGCGCGGCCAGAAGGTGTGCGGCAAGCGTCGGAACGGGGGAGGCGTGTTTATATCGGCTATATTCTGCTCTGCTCTGTGCTGTCGCTAAAAGAAATCGTGACCGTGATGCAGGCCAGAAACGGAACGGATTGACCGATAGCCTTTTTCACCTGCTATTTTAACTTCCTCATCTCCATGGATGCCTCAACGGCCCAACGGAAAAGCTATATAGAATAGAAGCTGTACAGTATATGCTACACTATTTTTCAATATAGTACAAGAGCAAAGCTTATACTACTATATTCCCTGTCCTAAAATACAACAAGGTTGGAGTTTATCCTAAGTTTACCCATTAAAATTTGACCAAGTTTATATAAAAACAATATGATATCAGATTAGCATCATCATGAAATTAAGTTTCATAGTTTACCTCTTTTTTTTTTGACAACAATAGTTTACCTCTTTGATTATGTGACAAAAATCAGTATTATTTTGCATACTTTTTTGTTAAATTTATGATAGCTTGTTTTTGGATAAAATTTTGATTCCTTATATTTCAACAAGAAGGTGGTAGACTGGTAGCAGTTAGCTGTGTATTATAAATACAGTTAGCTAACATTAGAAAATGGGGTTAGCTCTTGGCCCACTTTCAGCATTCTAAAGCAGGTACACGGTGCCACGATGGCGAGGGGACAGCGGCTCAACTGGAAAGCCGATATCGGGCTTCGAACCCCAGTCAGCCCAGCCCGTCTCCAACTTCAGGCATGTTTTACAAATTTCAGAAAATAAAATAATGCAAAAGAAGATGTTAAAAACAAGTACCACGAGACACGCAATGATCGTTCCACTTAGTTCATGTGTCAAAAGCATGTTGCGGAAATATGGCCGCTATATTGGTCAATGGAAGCATAATCTTCTCATTAAGATTCGGTAGTCAGTGTAGAGTCGTTGTCTACCACACTAAAATACAGCTACGACAATCGACATTCTGAAACGAAACGCATAATGCAACCACAGAAGAAATATCTATCTCTGGCAAGAGAGATTTTTCGGCAACGGTAATTTTCCTGTCACCAGGCAACACAATATCATGGAAAAACAGGCGACTCAAGATGTGTTATAAAGTCTACCCCCATCCTGGAAAAAGGGAAACAGAGATCAGCTCGTCCACTTTCGCTTGCTTGCCTGGATGCTTCTGTTTACTCCAGCATCAAAATCCCACCAAACAGGGCAGGCGATTATTCTTGTGGGCTGACAATGTCAAGAATCTGCAATAATAAAGGAGTTAAATGGTTAAAACATAGATATACGATGTGTACAATTACAATGGAAACAATAAGATCGAAAGGCTGAGGCGACGGCTGAAGACCTTATCAGCGAAATGGCGAAAAGCTTGACCTTCCATCACTTTCTCCAATTCCTACGGACATATTAATGTAGATGTAATGAAAGAGAAAAAAACTGGGTGAAATTCAAGAAATATAAGCCAGGATCATAGACGCATATCTGTGGATTCACATACGAGCTTCAACCACTCAAAAAGTACCAAGTCATGACAAGGGTAAGAAATTGAGGTGATGTACGCTATTCGGCTATTCCCATGTGAAAAGAAAAAAAAAATTGCACCTGTATTCACCTGAGTGTTTGTTTTGAATCAAATGCTGTTATGATAGGGATGTCGAGTGCTATTTAGGCAGCCGGCAAAAGCGAGTCCAAACACATGTCAAAGTGAATGAAGACTTACTTTTTCTGGTTCCGAAGACCCATCAATTTTAAGTATCATTTTCTGCAGTTCAGGATCCCTGAGAGCATCTTGGATCCCTTTCAGTTCCACTGTGAAGGATATAAAGTTCAGGTAAAAAACACTCAGAAAGCTGCACTTACTTTGGCAGACAGCTTTGGCATTCATGAATTCAGCACTAGCATACTTCTATCAGTCCAAGTGACAACAGCAATTACACTAAGTCATATTCATTGATGGTTTTCCTACATGTTATAAACCACAAGTGAAGATGTGCATGTTTGTTATAAAATGGATGTTTATGATGGAAGTTGGAGTATGTCACAGGGTCATTCTAATATGATCCTAATATCCCTTTTTTTAGTTAACACAATATGAAGTTCCTAGAAATTTAGTCAAGCTTGGTGCCTTGGTGGTAAGCTAGGCCATATGCCCATACCTAAAGACCTTAGTCTATTGTTGTCAACAAGCCAGCTTGGGTCCTCAACTTCAAGAGCTTTTGTAGGGCAAGCTGTATTTGGAGACTTTGCAGTGCATGTGCTGTTTAGTGCTGCCAAAAAACAGGGAGATTACAGTTAAACAATTTATAGGCATCCATAAACACATAATCAAGCAACATGAGCATTCTGTATGAAACTTTAGGTAACCATTTTACATAAATTTTATTTAAGAAATAATATAGCTCCACTGTATACAGTTCAAGGTGGTTGTGGTCATGTGCGTGGTAACTTTAAACAAAATGCTCATAGCGGGTATATCAGTATACTGTTAGAATACATTAAGTATGATCTTAATCAACTTTAAGTTAAATACCAAATGTAATCATGTAATGGAAAGAGAAATAAAAACAGAGTACAGGATGTTGCAGAAGTATTTATTACATAAAGATGCATAGATTCCTATAGTTTGCTAACAAATCATTCCCACTAATACAAAACACCTTCAAGTAGTACTGCATGAACTATACAGAATTGGTTCAACCACTTCTATTTGGTAAACAAATGCGGCAGACATTTCGGACACCAATAGTAAAAATGTTGTCTTCCCATAACAAAATAAATTACCTCTGAAGCAAGGTATTAACTCTTTTGTTTTCGAAAACAATACAGCAGGGGAAGCCCCTACTGTAAGATTTTATGAATAAAAAGAAAAGAAGCTGTACAATGCACACAAAGCTGTACAAGTTCCTAATAAGAACATCTGTACCTTGTTTTAGGAACTAACAAAGTTGATATCTTCACTCAAGGCAATTACCAATGTACGTAACAATTAGGGAAAAGCATATGCAAATAACATTTGAGATTTACACCACATACCCTGTTGTAACTGAAACAAGTCCCACCGCCCAATGCCCCAATATGTAACAAAGCAGTTACAATAGTTTTATCCCCAAAAGCTAGAGAACTCACCAACTTCCTCCTGCAGTGGTGACTTGA
Source organism: Cymbopogon flexuosus (assembly GCA_027790015.1). Classification (NCBI taxonomy): domain Eukaryota; kingdom Viridiplantae; phylum Streptophyta; class Magnoliopsida; order Poales; family Poaceae; genus Cymbopogon; species Cymbopogon flexuosus. The sequence goes on from JAKNSH010430319.1 coordinate 4,489, forward strand.
TAATTTCTTCCTGAGGCGATGTCTTTTGGCAAGACTCCTCTGAAAAGAAAAGTAACATTTACCACCAAATAAAAGCCAATTCATATGAAGGAGCTGGATCTTATATACTTGATTTTTACAGCTTGTAAGCATGTGCCTACTGCTCCCAGAACAAGAGAAACAATCTAAGTTGGAGATCACAGTATAAAAGCATTCCAATCTACTCTTTAGCGCTGTAAGAATATATTAAAATAATTGACAAAATTTAAGGTTGGCAAAATGCAAGTTTGGGATAGAAGTACCTTTGTGCTTTTTAAAGCATGTGACCGAGCAACTGCAAGGAATAATGAGACAGTAAATTAGCTTCAACTAATAAAAAATTTGAGAGCTAATGCTTTTAGTTAATCTCCGGCATATATGATATAACCAGTACCAAAATATTTATTATGAATAGTAATTGAGATTTTCCGGACATAATCTTGAATTGATTTAGTAAACAAGAGATAAACTTAGGAAGCATGATAAAGCAGCGCAGGCTAAGAAAGCCTAATTGCATTGAAGGCTGAAATGTTTAGTGACATCCTCATGTTGCAATTCTAAACAAACGCTACCCATCATTACAGAATAATGATACTGAAACACCATCTGAAGCCACAAAAAATTTTTATACAAAAACAAAAAAGACTCAGTGGCTCGACTTTATATCTCCAATCTCCTCAAGGTAATAGCAACCTTCTTGTCAAAAAAAAGGTAATAGCAACCTTAGCCCCTATGTGCGCGCTAAATTCATCAAGGAAAAAGTTGCTCACATTTGGTTTTTGGATTAATGCAGCATTTCTCAGTTATATCTCCCACTAATCTACATCAAACTTCCACCGAAGCTAAACATGAAACACAGCACTACGTTTCATGCTAGAATTGTAGCGATATTACCTCCGTAATTGATTGTATGGACAGTAAGCTAAAATCTGAAGTCAGAGGCTACAAGCAAATTTTAGGTGCCCATAGACATGCCCAATCAATCACTATGAACCCTAGCCAACCCGTCATCTCCTCAACGAAGAAACTGCACAAATACAGTCACCTGGACATGAATCCGCGCCTGTTAACTAAACAGAGATAGAACCTTTACCACGCCTCAACGTTACGCTTTGCGAGAGCGCTTGTAACCACGCACGACGGCAGATGAGGATCGTGGCTGGACTCACTAGAGCGTGCGGCAGGAGGGGCACTTGTACTTGTGCGGCGCCTCCTTGCAGACGCAGCAGCAGCTCCCGCGACCCATCTCCCGAGTCCCGACCAAACTCGAGACGGTCCCCCAGAGGAAGCGTCGACAGGCGCGTGTTCCTCAGAGGAAGCGTCGACCAGCACCACCGCGGCGCCGTTCTCCTTGGCTGGACAGGCCCGAGCTCGACCTGGCTGAAGCTCGGACAAGTTCCAGCTCGGCTTACTGGAGCTCGTGAACTCAGGCAGCACCGGGAAGATAGCGACACTCCACGGTGGTAACTTGGTCAACTCGTGGAGCCTCGGCGAGTTGGGTGGGTGCAGGGAGGGGATGCAGAGACGATACGCGGCAACGCGGCAGCGGAGGCGGAGGTGAGGACCGGCGCGGCGAGATTGATGAGCTTCTGCTGCTTCTCCTTGAGGTTGGTTGCCTCGATCGGAGGTGGCTTATGGCCAGAGCGCCGATTTGCGATGGGAGGGGGAATCGGTGGAAGGTCGTGGATTGGTTTCAGGGGTCATTGAAATGGCGACACGACGAGAGCACGGGAGGGGGAAGCCGCCGCCATAGTCCTTTGTCCCGGTCTACAGGACGACGACGACGGTGCGCTATCGCTAGGTCAATGGCATCTTCAGTTGGGCCTGGAATAAACCGGAATGACGGCCCGCAACCTTATGGATCTCACCTTGGACCGGAAAGAATACCGGCCCATGAGGGACCAGCGATCGACGAAGCCTCACATGATAAACGGCCCCGTTCAGCCGCCTTCCTTTGGCAGTTCCCGTGCCGTTCTTTTGGGCGCTCTTCGCTTGGCAGTTCGGCGTCCGTCCCTTGAGCCGCCTTCTCGCCGGTGATCGTGCTTCCCTCCTCTTTCTTCCCCTCTGCTCCCTCGCGCACTAGGTTCCTTGAAGTTTTGACGCGAGGCTCACGTCTCTTCCGCTTGTGTTTGGGCTTAGCTTTGAGTGTGTTAAGTGTGGTTGGTGTCGTTGTCGTTTTGTTGTAATCTCTCTCGCTCCCGGTTTGTATCTCTAAAAACTCTGTGTGAGGAGTGACGTTCCAGCCCTTCCACCACTCGGCTTATCGAGTACCTGTGGAATGAAAAGTAGGTGGAGATCGTTTTGATCTCCTCCGAATTTTCTAAAAAAGATCTTGATTTGAGAAGTATGGCTTCTTCTGTGTTCTATTTTCTTTATGGTCTGTTTCACTAGACTGTAGTTTTACCAATTACAGACTTTGAACTGAGGCAATGGGGCAAATGAGCGATGAGGTCTGGTTTGCAGCGCCTCTCATATATGGTCGTTCCATATATCAATACATAGGCCTCTGGCATCGCCAGTGGTGAGTCGGCTCACCGTAAAAAAAAACTGACACAAGTGCTTCTTTTGAGTCGACTCTTGCTTTCTCTAGTGGTGAGTCGATTCCTCATGCAACCTGGCCCCGTATAATTGAATAAAAAACTGCAAGACTGAAGCTTCCCACTCTCAAATGGCTCACTGTGTCTCTCTGTTCTGATTTTTTAATGGCCATGAACCGATACAAGAACATGAGTCGACTTCTTCTTTTTACTTCTTTGAGTCGACTAGTGCAGTGGTATGAATCGATTCATCGTTGTCCAGCTAGGACTCATGAGTCGCTTTTGGCTTGCCACTGGACAAGCCCTTACATATATGCCTGATCCCTGATCGCTTCCCAGCCGGACACTGTTTCACTAATTCTACATATGCTATTGACGAGGTACTCATTTTCAGGTGCCACCAGTTTATCATTTTGGCTACAGCTATTAGAGTATGCGATACATCGATTCTGATTACTCGCAGTTGTCAGTTGTCACTTTGGTTGCAGCTAGTTTACATGTTCCTCGTCTGCTGCACACTTTTACTCAGTTTAAACAATCGTGATATATGGCCCGTGGCCGCCGGTAAACCGCCACGACTTGAGGCACACCTTGAGGATTAAGATGGTGTTCTTGTCCTCTAATACGAGTTCAAGCTTTGAGAAGTTGCTTGCAAACTCGCACCCAACATGTAAGGGCGTACGTCCTTAACGACTGGCTATTTGACTAGCTAGATCTAACGTTTGACCAGTTAGATCTAATGTGACAAACAAAAAGTAGGCAGAGAATAGTCACTAGCGACGAATAAATAGCTAGTCTATTTCACGTAGTCCAATAATATGTGAGATGAGTATGTAGATCCCACGGTATAGAATAATGTTTTTTCTTATCTCTCACCTCCACATTATCTGACTATGTAGCTAGTGCTAGCTATTATCACTGCAGACGCCATAAAAACATTGCTCATGCTTACAGACCTGTCTAGTGATATGACCCGTTTCCAGCTTTGAGAAGCTTGCTTGCTCCCAAGCAACCGTGTAGGGAAACGGTTTGAGCATCTCCAACAGACAGTTTGGTAAGAATGGTTTGTCAAATCTTGAGTTTTAGCAAGTGGTTAAAAAATTTGGTAAGTGAAATAATATGGTATCTCCAACAGTTCTCTATTTTCAACTTAGCCAAAACCAAAAAGGCCGGTGACTGGTATTGGAGGACCACTTTACAAATTAGCCCCTAAACTTTTCAGTAATTAATTACGCACGGATACATAAACCTTTGAGTCATGGCGTTTATGCAGAGTGAACACGCGAAAGACTTCAATTTACGTCGGCGCTCTTGCTCGCCGGCGGTGAACTTTCTGACGACAAGAGTAGCACCAACGGACTCGTCTCGACGAGACGCATCCAACAGAACAGGTTAGCGAACAAAGTGTCAGCGTTTGGCAAGCGGCGACGGAAGGGGCCGCTCCGGGCGGCGTGGTACGTACGTACCACGTATAGACCGTGGCGTGCCACCGTTGCGTGTCGCGACATTCGGCGAAGCTTCCTCTTGGCGTTCGCGATGGCGGGAACACGACCCGGAAATTTCACCTGGCGCGCGGGAAGAGGAACGGAGAGGCGCGCACTCGGGATGGCAAGCGCCTCCGCGCCACAGAAAGCTGCACGCGCGGAGAGGGTTTTTTTGACAAATGAATGAATTTGATAAGTGCAAATAGCAAACTGTTGTACAATTTTTTTTTTTTTTACTTCTTTTGCCAAATTTTTTAAAATAGCGAGTGGAATAGCAAACTGTTGAAATGCTCTAACGACGTACCAATCAGGCAATCATCCTAGGAAAACATGGTTCCCAGATACTATTTGAGGGGGAAGCGTGATCTTGTTGCTGCTATGTCCTTGAGCTGTTGAGCATCTCTCTCTTAAATTCTCACATTTCAATGCTGCCACTAGGGATTTTTGAATGTTTGTGCAGAAAGTAGATTCCGATTGCTTGTCCGAATCGCTCAGGATTTCAGCCAAGGCCCGGTTGATAAAAAAACTGGTGGATGTCAGCATGCATACATTGAAATCCAAGGCGAGTTGTTCTACCCGCATTTTACTTTTCTCCTCAAACCACTCCGAAGCCAAATAGTACATCACAACACAAAGTCCATCACATGAGTTTTGCATATTGGCACAAAAAAAAAAAAGACATCTATTTATATCTTATAGCAGATATCATATCCGATACCGGACCAATGGATCCTTAAACTGAAGCCGCTGGTTATACACCCTCCACGCATAGTCCTCCAGTAGGAAAGAGTGAAACCTCCATTCATCCTCGTCGTCGGCTCCTGCAGCATTTGCCTCGTCCTCGTCCTCGCGGCCTTCTCCGGCCGCGTTGGAGAGCGGGACCAACGGCGAGATGATGTTGTCCAAAGACAGAGTGATCAGGACCGTCAGCGACAGACGGTCAGTCTCGCCATGCTGCGTCCCCATGGGCGCGGCGGATGTGGGGCGAGCCATCCCTCTCACTTTCTTCAACTTGCCATTGCTCCACACCTAGCACGCGAGCCAAAAGGAATCATGGCAAAAAAAGATGAGTCCTGCCACTGCTGTCTGAAGAGTGAGCACTGAGCAACAGCTCATATGACACAATGCTGTTTTTCTTGTGTGTGTTTTTGAAAAGCAGAGATGTTTGACCTTTTCTTTTGTGTGTGTGTGTGTGTGTGTCTTTACGTGTTCCAAACTTGGGCAGATCAGTGAGTGATAGACACCAGCCGATGCTGACATGGGACCTGATTGCCTAACCGAGTCAAAAATAAAAACTAGTGGTGATGCTGAATTGGTGATGCGCAGCCTACTTTAGAATTTGATGCCGCAGGCCGCTGCATAAACAAAACGGATGCTCGCCATCTCGACCGCCTGTTCCTGTACGTTCTGTTGCAGTGGCACTACCACCTCTAGCGCTTACTAGAGCACTAAATAAATGGTCTCTAAATTTTGACTAGACAAAGACGAGAAGAATAATTTCGGTGCTTATGTAATCTCCGGTTTCTTTTTGGAAGATGCTATTGCAAATTTCGGTTACTACTAGTAATGTTCATGAAATATCTGAGAGATTTTTGCACTTATAATTAAGTACCTGGGCAATGTCGCCGATGGTGACAAGGATCGCGCCGTCGCGGGCGCCCACTGCCGTCCACTCGCCGCCGTCGTTCATGACCCAGCTCGGCGGTGCCTCTTCCTTCCCGGACGCCTCCCACTGGCAGTGAAGCGCCACGACGTACGGGTACGCCTTGGCCTTCCCGACGGCCGGAGGCGCCGTATCGGCGGTGGAGACCCGGGATGCCCACACCAGGCACCGCGGCTTCCTCCTCCCCTCCGCAAACGGCTCCTCCCGGAAGCCCGTGTCGGGCCACCCGGAGAGAAGCGCCACGACCCGCATGCCGACGTCCCTCATCCGAAGCGCGTACTCCGCCGCAGCCGGGAGCGCGTCCATGTCCCCCTCGCAGGCGTCGAACACCACGGCGGGATCATCGGCGCCGCCGTCCGCATCCTGCTCTCCCCCCTCCCCCTCCTCCTCGGAGAAGCCGAGCGTGCGGAGATTCGACTCCATGCGCGTCGTGGACGACGCGTCGATTCGAGACAGCTCGGCGAGCGCGGAGGACGGGAGCTCGGAAGGGACGCCGTGGCCGGCGAGGTGGAAGTAGCCCATGTCGGCGGCGTCGCGGAGCGCGCGCTGATCGGGGGCATCCAGCGAGACTAGAGGCGGGAGCGAGGGCGACGCCTGCGACTGCGACCGAGCCGCGAGTGGAGACCGTAGCTGCGGCGCCGGGGACGAGAGCAGGAGGCGGTGCAGGAACGCAGAGAGCGAGGCGTCCGTGGCGCCCCCAGCGGCCGCGTGGTGGTTCGACGGCGTTGGCGGTGGCGGGCCTGGGAGCGCGCTCCCTCCCGCGGTTGTCCTGGACGTGGATGTAGCGGCCTCGGAGGACGAAGCGGCGGCCATGGAGACTGCCGGGCGGCGGGATCGCAGCGCAGCGCAGGTAATCAGCGAAGGTGAGAGATGCTTTTTTTGGTGGGAAGGCGCCGTTTGCTGTCCTGCGAAGGAGGAGGCGGGCCTTTATCCGGGTCGTGTTGGTTTGGTTGTGTGGACCCAGTGGTGGGCCACCTTTGCGAATTGCGCGACCTGGACCGGTGAAGCTGGCAAGTGGGCCGGTGCACAGTGGCCCCATTTCCAACAAGGCAACAGCTCCCGCCAAATCAGAATCCTGCTGCCCCTGCTTCATTCTGCGATATTTTTTTAGAAATCTTGAGGAGCCTTGTTGGCCCCTACACTGACTTTGAAGTAGGATTAATGCAAGCTTTGACACTGTTGAAGGATCTGAATAGACATCTGTCTAATAAGTGAGAGGAATAACTCCATGAAAGCATCCGTTTTCGTGAACCGTCGATGCCTGACCTCAGTGATTACATCATATTTAAGCTGCCGTGCTGCGCCGGGAACGATCTAGTTGCATTTGCTGTCTCACATTTATAACAGGGGAAAAAAACGAGAGGATTAGCTGCTAAAATCATCGGTTTCTTAGTAGAAGAACTCACACTAAACCTTTAGTTTTCGGTGTCATTTTTTCTCTATCCATCAGCATGCGTGTGGATCGCTTTCGCTTGGTGGCTTGCTTCCGTTGAATGGAGAGCGCACGAGGCATGGAAATCTTGCTGCTTTCCATGTGCATGTACGGAGTACTTACGAGTTACGACACGGCACACTTCTGTGGCGTTTCAGTTCAGTTAATTAATTAGTCTCTTGATGGGAGTTAGGACAGATGCATGACACTCGCCGATGCCCGAGAGGCCAAGATGACGATTCAAAGAGACGCAGAGAAAGCCGATCAAGCATCTCAACATGCATCCCAAAATTCAATCATAGGTCCTTTCGCGTTTCTTTTTTTGTTGCCAGCATGCTTAGAATATGGGTACGTGTGTGCCGAATATGGGTACGTGTGTGCCTGGGGGCTGGGGCATGTCAACTTAGTGCCTTGTCAGGATCATGTTCAGTGATGTCGAGTGCTTTATTATTGGACAGAGGACAGTCCATGTGTGCCTATTGTTTAAGTCGACGCCTAAAGAAAACGGGAAAAAATGGGTTTCTGAGTGTCCTTTACGTGATTAGATGAGCGATTTTTCTCAGAATCGCGTAGCCGGTCGCGATCGTGGCGGATTTCCAAGCTTCCATTCGGAAACAAAAGAAAAAATGAAAACCGGTTTCACCGCCTGAAACATCCTCCGGGAAACAAGCTTGTCTGTAGCTCTAGCGAACGATGTGTCCATGTTAAGTTCCAGTTTGTCAAAAAAAAAAAAAAAAAAAAAAAAAAAAAAAAAAACGTGTGTGGTTCGAGGACTTGGAGCTTTTTTTTTTTTTTTTTTTTTTCTTTTGAAAGCGACTTGGAGCTGGTAGACAGGAGACGGCGAGCATCTGAGTGTTTCCACTCGTGTTAGTAAGTTAGTACCAAGGCCCAAAGAATACATTAGAGTTGGGGGCCCAGAAATGCGAGCACGACGAAATAAGCCATAGACTGGGCTCGCCACCAAGCAAGGCACGTACGGCCCAAGCTTCGAGTCACATTCAGGCTAAGCAAGACTCATGCAACTCTGTTTCCATTTGTGACATCACGTGTATTTCCCATGTTTTTTCAACCCATATTATCTGCATTTAGGAGAATGGAGACTTTACATTGCATCTTAATTAATAAGGTCTAGAAATTACCACGATAGCCAAAGAAAATATCAAAATGTCTAAATTGATATACTAATAAATTAGCCACTACTATCATTATGCAAATAATTAACCCAAAATGCTATCTACCTACTCCCTCCATCCTAAAATAAATAAATTGAGCAAAAAATTCAGATGGATTAAAGAATAGCAAAAGATACATGGGTCCTCATCCCCTTTCTTTTTCCAGAGGACATCTTCTAGATTTGCCACTTACCACTTGCATTAAGATGAAGTATTCCATAACTTTTTATGTAATGTTATTTTTAGTTGAAATTTTAAATCGCCAAAAGTTCATTATATATCTATGTCTATATATATCTATCAATCCATTCATCTATCTAAACTAATAATCAATAAAATTCTCACATTAACCATAGAAAAAAGCACATGGACATACAAATTTATGAGATTGAATTATGCCTGGCCATATATTTGTTCCATGTCAGGTATAATTTAAAACAATCATGGTACAAGAAAATTTTGCCACATACGCTACTATCATGAACCTTCTCTAAGCTATCATGAACCTTTTCTAAAAATGGTCTCTAAGCTAGCCAGGCTTTATAAATCGGTTTTTAGATGTGACATAAAATTCTAACTACCTCTGGAAATGCCCTTTATATTTAGAGCTGGATGGAAATCCCAATCGTTCTAGTCGCTTCTAGGAATGGAGGCATTTTTAGAGGTGGCTAGCAATTTGGCTTGTCTATAAAAGTAGTTAAGTCGGTACAACATCATAACAATATGAACTTTCCAAATCAAGTGGGATGATGGCAAACTTTATATTGAAGTTGTATTGCTTGAAGAGATGTACAACACGACCTGAATAGAGGAGACCAACATGCAGAGATGAGATAGCTTAAGATTAAATATGTCATGTACCGTCCTAAAATATACATGGATGTAAATTTGTCTCAAGTCAAACAATTTTGAAATCGATCAAATTTATTGGAAAATGTTTTTACAAAAATAAAAGAGGTATAAACTATGAAACCACATTCATAAGATATCTAATGACACTAATTTTATTTCATGAATATTATTGTTTTTCTAAAAAAAAGCTAGTTCAAACTTGACATAGACAGCTCAATACCCCTTATATTTCATCAGCATGGAGCATAAGAGTAAATAAATACAAGCACACACGATTGACATTTGCCAGATTCAATTACTAGAAATTTATTGAGTTGCACACATTCATTTCCACAAATTAAATTAAAATGTCTCTCGCCTTTAAATAATATCTCAACAACTTTCATTTTTGGCGCCAAAATACCAACCAGTAATAACAATAGCTCAAATATTTGTGTATGGGTCGACGGCTTGTTCTTGACTTGTACTGTATGGGGAATTGGGGATGACATCCGCACAGGAACGGTGGCGCTTAAAACGGTAAACCAGATGCATCGGCCATCTGTGGAAAATTTGCACGCACGGTTGTTGCCCCAGCTTGGAATTCTTCATCTTCATGACCACGATGTTTGATCCCTGCACGCATGTCGCATGGGCATGACCGTGACCACGGACCAGAACTTCACGGGCACCCAAGTACCAATACCAAACCGCGCATGACGTCACGACGCTGAACCTGAAGCCAGCACCAACTGGCAACTGCGTACCAACGGGGGACCGGTCCAATTGCAAGCCTGAAAGTGTCTGCTGAAACCTATACGAGTGCCGAGGGAGCACTGACACTGAGACGAGGACCCGTCTATTCTGGCATTTTTTCTGGCGGATGACGAAGGCTAATCATGGACATGCTTCGTGCATCGCATCCAGCCCCATGGCCGTACGTGGTCCATGGCTGCTTGGCTGCCGCCCGCATGGCGGCGGAGGCGGCCGCGTCGGCTGCCGGAGCAGGACGCGCGAACCACCAATGACTATTCTTTCTGTCTGTCCACGATCAGGCTTCACCCCGGGATAGCAACAAGAAGCGCAGGTATCCGGTTCCTGTTGCGCCCGTCCACAGCCGGTCCAACGTCGTGAGCTCGTGATGGCTACATGGCACATTCCAAAACGAAATTAAATCGCAAGTTATCGGGCAAAAAACGAAGATTGGACGTCCTGTTGTCCTGCGCGGAATCTTCTTGACTCGTCATTTTGTTCTCACGCTCGGTTGGATCTAACAAACTGTCACGAAATGGCCTTTGATACGGTGGTAGTAGTCCACTACTGCTGCACACAAACAGTCACGAAATGCTCTGAAAATTAAAATAGTACATTCAGGTTAATCTGAGGGGAAAAAAATACCAGAACAAGAGCCGTTTGATGAGCGCAATGAAGATTCCTCACGATTCCATTTGATTAGTGGCGTTTGCTGCAGCAGTCGCTCTCTGATTTGAACCGAGCCAACCAACTCTGCAGGTTGCGTCCACGGGCAAGCCCTGGCCAAATCAACGACCGAAACCAAACAAATCATCTCAAGGCAGGCCAGGCTTCCAAGCCAAGCAGACAAGACAAGCTCGATCTATTAAAAGTCTTCGAAACCAAATAATGAAGCACTGCCGTTGCAGGAACGTCGCTGTTATAAGCTAGGGGAGATTTTGGACGATGCAAATAATCTTCTGGAGTTCTGGTAGGTGGCCAAATAGCTTCCATGAACATCCAAAAATAATGCAGTTTGGATCGCGGTGGGTCACATGACGCGAGGAACAGGAAGCACAAAATGAGTAAATGTCAAATCTCGCATTAGTGGCCACTAAGTGGCCTGCAACGCTACAGACTTGTCATTCGCAAAAAAAAAAAAAAAAAAACGCTACAGGCTTGTCATTGGGGAGGGTGGTGTGTACTACTGTACTGTGACTCTGTGAGGCAAGCCTGAGATTTGATAGGATTTCAGCTACCAATGATGGCGTTAGATCCTCGAAGCTTTGCGGTCCAATGAAACGTAGGCGTGGAACTTCCAACGGCGAGCTTTGTTTATGGTCGCTTCAGAGTGTTCTATCATATGCAAGGAGAGAGCGACGAACAAACACCAAAAAAAAAAAAACCCACCAATCAATCCATCAGAAACCACGGACTGAACGGAAGAAGACGAGTAAAAGCAGAGGAAAAAAAGCTTCACCCCTTTCTCTTTCTTCAGTACCACAGCCAAAGCGACGCCCCATGGCGATGGCCTATGTATAGCCTCTGAAGACGTGGTGCCGCCTTGCTGTCCAGTCGAAAAGGATGCCGCAACCGCAACCGCGAACTTCGATTTCAGCTAATGTCGCATGAGTCTAATCGTGAACGAACATGAATCTACGTCGCTCGCACGCTGTTCCCCGCTCGAATTCGCTTTCTAATACGTAGTTATGGTCACCATTTGCGTAGCCAAGGACCCGCGAGTTGGTCGTGCAACGTGCCAATGGCAGCGCTCTGGAAGTCGTCTGGAATTCTGGGCATGGTGTGTTGCGGTGCAGCATGCATGCGCCGGATTTCAGGCCTGACGAGCGAACACGTTTCCAGAGGGGAACAGAGACAAAGGGAGATTATTGGCACATAGGGAGCACTAATGATCGCAGCATATAGTATAGTACTACTAATGTACCGTTGAATAATTGGACAGCAACCCCTCTTTCAGGATTAATTGGCACTTGGTGATGGTAGATGGCTCAACGGTATCTTCCGTGGATCACAAGAGAAGCGACAGGGCAGCGGGGAATCACAAGCATTTCTCAGTCCATTGTCGCTTATGACTTAGTGGCAATACCTTAGTTGCAGAAATGTCGTTAAGTGAAGCACAATAGCACGTACTACAAAAGTTGAAGCAATTGAAATGCCAACCAAGAAAGGCCTAATTAAGACAAGGTGATACACTAGTTATACTATTCAATATAGTAGTAGATGTGTTAGCAATCATTTAGCTAGAGCTAAGGATGATGGTCAAGTGAAACTTTCGCTGTGGGGTAATGCCTCGTTTATTTGAAAGTATCTTGCCTATTTGCTAGAAATCTCCCGCCCAACACAAATTCCGGCAGCACACTTCCACACTTTCATTGTGCTCTGCTGTTGGCACATCTGGAAG